>CM077151.1:80265510-80545992 GCA_039583875.1 Platanthera guangdongensis
GGCTCAATGGAAAGCTCAGTCTTTCAAGGTTCTCTATATACCCAATCATCTTGAGTACGTGAGTCCCTATTGGGTCTCGAGCTCTCATCTTGCACTGAAACAACGCCCTAGATATGTCAAACCTCTCTTGTCGAGCTTGCCCTTGATCTTTAGGTGCTCGACCATCTTATAATATGTCATGTTCTCATATTACTTCTGAAGCTCAGAGTTCATAGTAGCAAGCATGAGACATTCGACATCTAGGGAATTGTCATAATACTTCTTGTAAGTATCTTTATCTGCCCGAGGGGCAGTAGCAGCTGGCTCAGCAGGAGGTCTTCTTCTAAGACATAAAGCTTGCGCTCTTGCCTGAGAACAATTCTCAGGTTCCTGTACCAGTCTAGGAAATATGTCTCATTCAGCTTATCATTCCCAAGGATAGCTCTCAGGGACAGGGTGGAGTGTAATCCACTTGCCATGAAAATTCTACAAAATTATGCAAAGTAAGTTTTAATACTATATTTCAAAATACATTTTATTTTAATATGGACTTTACTTAAAAGACTCACTATTTTAATCAAAATGATAACCCTCAATATCAATTCAAAGAGTTTATGCGAGCTTCTCTCTAGCGGACAAGATCCGTATTTCATCAACACCATAAGTCAGTTTTGGCTGATCACCCATAGTGTGGTTATTTAGATAGGCAACGCTTGCCAATTGCATCAAGGGCTCCTAACTGGTCGACTCTAGTGTTGACCCTAGCGATGTCATTCTTAATGGTGGCGAATTGTTCGAGGACTAAACGCTGAACCTCTGCAGTCATCGTGTTTAAATTCGAACTGGCGGCCCGATCGTCGGTAACGTTCTGGTCAGACATCGGGGTTCGAAACAACCTACCACTACGAAGCATACAAGGTGACTTGAACCTCTTCTTTGATACCAAATGATGCAGTGGTAGGCGGACAGAAATTTCACTAGATAAAAATGCAGTCTAAATGTCGTGCATGTATGAACAATTAAAATTCGTGATGAGAAATGTCTAAATGTCGTGATTTGTGCACAATTGGATAATAAGCTATGAGGAGTAATGAACAATTAAAATTCACCAACAAAGTGAGGCACAAATCTGTTCAAGAGCACTGAATGCATCCTGCAAGTTAAGTGACGAATAAAGATTACTAACACTTGAGAAAATTAATTCCCAACGCAATAGTTCAACGCCAAAGTAAACAATGCAAACAATAAAACAACTATACCTCGATTTGCTCGTGTGTGTGGTGGAGGAAATAGGGATTGGAAGCCGCAGACGGGGTTGTCGATCGTGGCTCGGATTGGGCTCTCCAAGTGGGCTGTGGAATTGGGGGCGTGGATCTGGCGGGTAGGAGGAGATCTGGTGGGTGGGTTGAATGGGAGCTAGGAAGGGTGGGAAGGAGGAGGCAGGGTAAGGAATGCTAACCAAAGGGGGAATCAGAGATCCAGGGAAGGCGCGCACGAAGAGGCTTGCTCGGAGTCCACCAAGATGACCAACTGGCTGCTCGAGGGGAACTATCGATACCTAAACCTGCCACACACATGAGTATTTATAGGGTGGGAAAATAAAGCTAGGGCACCCCAATGGACGGCTAATAACATTTGGGCCGATCGGGGGCTAAATACACCACGAAATACATAAAATAATATGTCAAACTGACTCTGGTCGACCATCCGGGAGCATTCGCGGACTCAGACCATTAAAATGGGTTGTCGATCACCGCCTCCTGCAGGAATAGACGTGTGTAGGCCGCAGATCACCACCAACTCTCCCCGACTTGAAAGCACTCATCTTCGGTGAGTGTGGACGATCGTACTGTCAGCGTAAGTCCGGGGCGAGTCTCTCGAACTCCTTAGCAGAAATCCAAGTATCGTGAAAAATCGAGCGGGCGAGGCAATGAACGAAGTAACGCAAGACCATATGATCGCCCATCGTAATGAAGTCGTGACCAATGATCTCCGTAGGCATCTTCGGTAGGCGTAGGCGACTGTCGAAGCAATGTATCTCCGTCTGAAAGAGGTGCTGGTGGAGCTGCCGGACGGGGTTGTTGGAGCTGCTGGTGGTATCAGGGTGGAGAAACGGTGGGTCGTCGGGGAGCTAGGAAGGGTGGGAAGGAGGAGGCGGGGTAGGGAATGCTAACCGAAGGGGGAATCAGAGATCCATGGAAGGCACGCACGTGAGGCTTGCTTCGGAGTCCACCGAGATGACCAACCGGCTGCTAGAGGGCAACCATCGATCCCTAATCATGCCATACACATGAGTACTTATAGGGAGAGGGGAAAATAAATCTAGGGCACCCCGATGGACAGTTAATAACGTTCGGGCCGATCGGGGGATAAATACATCATGAAATACATAAAAAATATATATCAAATTGACTCGGGTCGACCATCCGGGCGGATTCGCGGACTCAGATCGCCCAAATAGGTCGCCGATCACACCTCCAGCGGGAATATATGCCTGCGGGCTGCCGATCGCCATCAATAACTTTCTTGCTCATTATTATTCCATTAGAACTTTGTTTTTTTTGTTTTATGCACATTAATTGAATTATGAATAACTTGGGCTTTGATAGTTTGGTTTTTGACAGATTATTTTTCAATAGCTCATCGCAACATCATTTTCGTGGTGTGCTCCAATAGATTACAAGGTGGTGATGCAGGGGTATAAAAAATTGAAAAAAATTCCATAAGTTACATCCAAATTGTCAGAAATTCCACCCTTCAATTTTGATTAAGTAGTAAGACATCAAAGCGGAATTAAAGCAAATATGGAATACTTTCTAAAATAAACTAAACAAAATAGTAAGAAGGTGAAAATATGCTAGCTTACCTCAATCTGGCATAGGGCCGCATCATTCAGAAGCACCACAAAACAAATAAGATCAGGGACTCCAATAATAATAATAATAATCACTTCAAACAAATCCATTCTTATTCAAACGATTTACCTCTCTGTACTTCTGCAAATATAATTTCAGTGGTTCAATATACTCTTCAAACCCTAGTGTTGCCATTGCCCACAGTAGATCATCCCCGTTTATAGTTTTCCTCTTCTCCCTCTGGCACTTTTCGCTGGCCCTGGATCACCAATCCCTCAGCATACACGACAGGACAAGTAAAGCAAAAAGATAATTACAAGAAATTCTACGTGTTCATAATTCATATAAACAGTAGAATGAGAGAAGAGAGGGCAAACTCGCTGGTGATGAAGCTGATGAACTCGGAGACGCACTCCTGCATGGTCTCCTTAGCATCTTTAGCAATTTTACCGTTCGGAGGGAGCGCTTTCTTCATGATCCGGCTAATGTTGGCGACAGGGAGGAAACGGTCCTGCTCTCGAACGTTGGATCTCGGGCTGTGTTCGTCATTCTCGTGGCTTCCACCGCCAGGGCTCGCCATTCCCAAAAACCTATATCCGCCGCGGAGGTGTCACCGGTAGGCGAACGAGAAGGAATCAAAAACGGCATCTCCGCGTGCGTCGTTTGGAAACCCTAGAGAGGAGCTTGTTCTGAGCACAAATGCGTACCTTGATGAATTAACGCGCGCGCGCGCGCGCGCGCGCGAGGGAGTACCGGATGGGAGGAGAGAGAAATCGAAACTTTGTATGTGGATCGTTGCGCTGTTGGAAAACGGAGCAGGGAGATCGGACGCTGGAGAAGACAGGAGGAAGGAGACGACTGTGATGATAGAACTTGGTGGAAGCCCGGGTATCTGCACCGTCCGTTAATCCCTCCCTCCTCTCTCTCCCTCTCTCCCTCTCTCCCTCTCTCCCTCTCCCTCTCCCTTTCTCAATATTTATAGCGAGGGCTCACGGCCCTCCATCTCAGCACAAGTTAATTTGGTCGCTCTGTTTTAAGAAGTAGCATCTCCACATTTTGCATCCACCGTTCATTAAACAAAGGCTTTATTTGGTTCGGCGGTGACGTGTCAATCCGGCGAGTGGAAACGGAGTGTTCGAATCAGACGGGGAAAGTGGTTGCTACAAACGAAGTTTTTTGGGACATTTCTCAAGGCGGGCGGGCGGGTGGAAACAGAGCAAACGTCGCCGAAAATTCATTTGTTCACCGTTCTTACGACGGCGTTTGCCCAAAACGGAGTAGCGAAACGCTCAAACAAATAGAGCATAAGGCTTCGTTTGATTCGGCGGTGGCGGGTCGATCCGGCGGGTGGAAACGGAGTGTTCGAATCGGAGGGGGGAGGTGGCTGCTCCAAACGAAGTTTTTTTGGTGTTAGAAACGAACAAAAATAAACCGGAAGTGATTTAACAGAAACTTTATTATCTGAAAAAGGTATCTATTACAAAGATATGACCTCTCTTATATAGAATGGAGGAGAGATGAGAGAATACAAATAAGAGATGTGAGACTAAAAATTTACAGAACTAAGAGTACTTATACAGAACAATTCGCACAAGCCGCGCGGTTAGACAGAAGGGCTAACCACTCGGCTACCACCAGAGAGAGAGATCACCATGGGAGACCGCTATACCGCACGGTCTCCAAGTCTCCAGAGGCAAGCCGCTAGACCGCTCGAATTCCAGACAGCAACAGCACAGCAACCAAACCACTGAAGGGAAACCGGCAGACCGCGCGATCTTCAACCGCCAAGATAGACCGTCAGACCGCCCGGTCACCAACTTCAACACTCCCCCTCAAGCTGGAGCATATATATCGATCATGTTCAGCTTGTCACAAATATGAAGAAACGAGGAGGAGACTGACTTGGTGAAGATGTCAGTCAGCTCTTTATCAGAAGTGACAAAGGAAGTGCAAATTTGTTCATTCAGAATCTCCTCACGAATGAAATGGCAGTCGACCTCAATGTGCTTGGTTCTTTCATGGAAGATCGGATTTTTGGAGATGTATATGGCAGTCTTGTTATCACAAAACATAGGTAGAGGATGGTTGTACACATCTCCTAAATCCAGCAGGAGAGCCCGTAGTCATTTTAACTCACAAGTGGTCGATGTCATACTACGATACTCTGCTTCAGCACTAGACCTGGAAACAACCGACTGTTTCTTGCTCTTCCAGCTCACCAGATTTCCCCCAACAAATGTGCAAAAACCCGAGGTTGAATTGCGATCCCCTTTGTCATCAGCGTAACTCGCATCTGAGTATGCTTCAACCCTCAGATGACCATTCTTCTAAAAGAGTAATGCTTTCTCAGGCGCTGCTTTGACATATTACAAGATCCTCAAGGTGGACTGTAGATGGCACTCCCTAGGTGCTTGCATAAATTGACTCACTTTGCACACAGCATAGGAAATGTCAGGTCTGGTTACGGTGAGATATATGAGCTTACCAACCAGACGCCGGTACCGCGTAATATCTGAAAGAGGAGGCGAATTATCTGTCCAGGTTTTGTCTTCTCCAGTTGTCATGGGGCATCGGGCAGGTTTAGCTCCACTCAATCCTGCCTCTTTTAAAAGATCAAGGGTATACTTACGTTGGGAGAGGACTAAGGAGTTGGGCTTCCGAGAGATTTCGATCCCCAGAAAGTACTTCGGAGAGCTCATATCTTCCGTGACCAGATGTTGACGAAGATGTCGCTTTGTCAAGGCTACCCCGGTAACGCCCCCTATCCGTCGCATAGCATATAGCAGTAGGTCCGGCCGGGGCCCGACGTCATATACCACAGACAGACCGGGTGGTTACTCAATGGAAACCATCCAACCAATCTAACGTCCTACACAGAGCATTCTAGCGGAAGCAGTTTATAAGTTGCAATTAAAATAACTCAGCACCAACCATGAATGTCCACTAAACACTAAATAGGAATATAGTACATACACAAGTACAAGCCTTAAAGCCTTTCAAAATGGTTAACTTCAAATTACACGTTTTACAAACCACGGCACGCAGGCCGGTCATACATGAATAAAAGCAAGTAAACACTTCAATTAGGCCTTCAAGGGCCGGTTTCGCAATTTGGGTTTTAGCCCGCTATTGAGCACTTGGTCCAGCAGCACCTACAAGAAACAAACCACAGCACGGTGGCAAACAAAAGCAACGGTCAGCAATGCTGACCAAATTATAATAATCTCGCCCCCAATTCGGGGCGGCGATGCTCCTTCCCTGCATTTTATTAGCACAATCAAGCAGTATATAAATTCATTGCATCACAGGCGTTGGCACGCATGGTCATACGCCCCGTGCTCTCAGGGCACATTCTCGGTGATCACAGTCTAAGCCCGTTGACTCACCCCCATCCCCAGGACGACAATCTCTCGTGAGCAATTTGGTCTTTTAGGCAGATGTTACGACACTTTAATATCATCAACAGCCTATGTCACGACACTTTAAAATCATCGACAGCAAAGACCCGACCTCTATGCCCTCGGCATAAAGCAGGAACGGTTCCACTCAACCCGTTGCTCACTTGCCACGACACTTTAAAATCATCGGCACGAGTTAAATTTCCCCGAAGCCCGTGAATCGAACGCACAATAATACATAACCCAGTTATGTATAAGTTGGCTCCCAGACCCACAAGTTTGGCAGAACCACGCATCTGCCCAGTTTTCCGGGTGCACCTTTGGGTTAATCCCCAAGGCTCCCTGCTGCAATCTACTGCGTAGAAAACCCGAAAAACAAACATTTGCGCGGAGTCTTCTCCGACATTCATGCAATGCAACATCACCGATCCAGACCAACATGTCCGGGTAGGTTTCACACATCATGCCTATGTCCGTTCTCGATTACGGACTCTACACAACGGGGACTTTACATATCTACCCGAAAGAATGCCTCCAACTCACCACAAACTCGCGAGAGCAGGCTTCCTATGCAAAGAAGGAGAGCTTCACATGCTCAAGTAGAGAATCGTTACCCTAGCGTTCTTCCTTGGCGCCATGGAAATGTAAGCGGATGAAAAACACCTCACTCTCTTTGCCTCCGTAGATCCGAAGTCGGTTCGCAATTTGGAGCTCCAAAGCTCCTCCAAAGACCGGATCTAAGCTTCTTCTTCTTCCTTTGCTCTCCTCTCTCTCTATACTTTAGAAAGAGAACCTCTTAAGTGAAATGAGGGTTTCAAGGGTCCAATCCCGGCTATACCCCATCAGGAACAACCCCCAGCCGTTGGATCCCAAATTAAAGAAACGAACGGCCTTGATTCAGGACTGAAATGACAAAACTGGGCCGAACACGGCCTGAGACACGCCCGTGTCCAGGGTCGTGTCCCTCATTCGTCGTCAAAATCGACGCGTCTGGAAAAACACACGAGCATCCAACACGTTCGTGTTCGACCTGACACGCCCGTGTTCTAACTGACACGGCCGTGTGGTCGGCCGTGTGCCCCCATCGACACAGCCCCGAAAACAACCCGAGACTCACACGGGTCTTGGACACGCCCGTGTCCTATTTGACACGCCCGTGTCAAATCAGAACACGCCTGGGCTCCAGGCCGTGTTCACTGTCTCGACACTTCGTCGAGCGAAGTTTGTAGACAACCCGACACGGCCTTGGACACGCCCGTGTCCTAGGCCGTGTGCCTTGTCTCGACACATCGTCGAGCGAAAATTGTCGACTTCCCTGGCCTATCGTCGACACGGGCTCAACACGCCCTAAGACACACCCGTGTCTCAGGCCGTGTTCCCTGCCCGACGATCGTCGACTCCAAATTTCGTCGACTTCGCGGCCAAATCGTCGACTCGAGCCTGACATGCCCTGGGACACGCCCGTATCCCAGGTCGTGTGCCCCCTGCCAGATTCCAGATTTGGCCCAAAACGCATCCCGTCGCTCTTTTGAGTTTCGGGGCGTTACAACTCTCCCCCCTTAAAAGAATTTCGTCCTCGAAATTTCATAAAGCAAAGATAAGCACAAAACTAAAATTGTACCTGAGTGGAACAACTCCGGATATTCGTCAAGCATAGTCTGCTCTCGTTCCCAAGAGAGCTCCTCTCGACCACAATTGTCTCATCGGACCTTGACCATCCTGATCTCTTTATTGCATAGCCGCTTGACTTCCGAGTCTTCAATCCGCACGGGTTTGACCTTTGTCGTCAACCCACTATCCACTGGCACTTGATCAACCGCGATCACTTGCGAAGGCTCTTGCACCGCCTTCCGAAGCACCGATATATGGAATACATCATGTAGACCACTAAGCTCCACTGAAAGCTTCAACCGATAGGTTGCTTCACCATCTCGCTCCAGAACCTCAAACGGCCCAAGGTACCTTGGGCTTAGCTTTTTCAATCGCCGCACCCGCGAGACACCCTTGAACGGCTTGATATTTAAGTACACCCAGTCACCCACAGCGAACTCCACGTTCCTGTGCTTGGCATTATACTACTTCGCTTGCCGGTCCTGAGCGATTTGTAGCCTCTCCCGAACGGTTCTCACCAAAGAAGTAGCATCCTCCACCTCTTGACGCTTATACAACTTTGACTCACTCGTTTCCAACCAGGACAACGGCGTGCGACATTTTCTACCATATAGGGCCTCGAAGGGCGCCATTTGAATACTCGTCTGGTAGCTATTGTTGTACGCAAACTCCACCAAATAAAGATGGTCTTCCCATTGCTTTCCAAAGTCCAAGACACACATGCGGAGCATGTCTTCCATAGTTCTATTGACCATCTCGGTCTGCCCATCCGTTTGCGGATGGAAGACTGTGCTGAATTTTAACTTTGTTCACAACATTTGCTGCACTAGCCTCCAATCATTGGACATGAACCGCCCATCTCGGTCACTCACGATGCTGCGGGGCACACCGTGAAGCCGTACTATATTATCCACATATAGTTTTGCCAACTTCTCCACCAGATCATCCTTCCTATGTGGAATGAAATGCGACACCTTCGTTAGCCGATCTACGACCACCCAGATGGCGTCGTTCCCCTTTTGCGACCTTGGCAAACCGTGCACAAAGTCCATAGAGATGTCGTCGAATTTCCACTCCGGAATAGGCAAGGACTTCAGAAATCCTCCCGGCTTTTGGCATTCCGCCTTCACCAAGGCGCGAGTTTGGCACTTCGCCACGTAAAGCGCCACATCCTTCTTCAAACCCGGCCACCAAAACAGTTTCTTAACGTCGCGGTACATCTTCGTGCTCCCCGGGTGAATCGAGTACTTGGTATAATGTGCCTCATACAATAATTCCACCCGCAAATTGCCCACACTTGGGACGCACAGACGACCGTCTTTCCAAAGTAATCCGTCGTCCACGACGAATTGGGAATTTGACCCATCCAGAGCCTCTACCATGAACTGCTTCATGTGGTCATCCAAATCCAATGCCTGCCGAATCCGATCCGCCGGGTCATATTGGACTTCAGTCCAATTCATTACTGCTTCAGCACTTGATTGCTTATCTACACAAACAATCTCCAACGCCTCCAACTCCCGAACCAACCGCTCATCATGCACCGATAGCCAATTGGCTTGAGCTGGGGCTCGGCGACTCAACGCGTCCACAACCGCATTGCCCTTACCAGACACGTAGTGGATCTTGAATGTATAGTCCCCCAGGAACTCCATCCATCTACGCTGCCGCATATTCAGATCTTTCTTATCAATCAAATACTTCAGGCTCTTGTGATCGGTGTAGATATCAATATTCACACCGTACAAATAGTGTCTCCACAGCTTCAAGGCAAAAATCACGGCCGCTAACTCCAAGTCATGGACCAGATAATTCCTCTCGTGCACTTTCAGCTGTCTCGAGCCATAAGCTATCACACTTCCATGTTGCAGTAGCACGCAACCCAAACCGCTGCCTGAAGCATCGCTATAAATCTCAAAACCTTCGGTCCCACTCGCCGAACTCAGCACAGACGCCGTGGTCAACCGACATTTCAACACCTCAAAAGCTCGCGCACACTCCGGCGTCCAAACGAACTTCTGCTCCTTCCTCGTCAAAGTAGTGAGAGGTAACGCTATCCGCGAGAAGTTCTCTACGAAGCGCCTATAATAGCCGACAAGTCCCAGAAAGCTCCGGACTTCCGTTACCGTAGAAAGCTCAGGCCACTCCCGTATCGCAACAATCTTCGCCGGATCCACTGCAATACCTTCTCCACTCACTATATGACCGAGGAACACCACTGAGGATAACCAAAACTCACACTTCGAGAACTTGGCATACAATTGATTCCTCCTTAGCGTCTCCAAAACCAAATGAAGATGTTTGAAGTGATATTCCTCACTCTGCGAGTACACCAAAATATCGTCGATGAAGACGATCACAACATGGTTCAAGTACTCCCTGAAGGTCCTGTTCATTAAATCCATGAACACTGACGGCGCATTAGTCAGCCCAAACGGCATGACCGTAAACTCGTAATGCCCGTATCTCATACTGAACGCTATCTTCGGGATATCACTCTCCCTTATTCGCAGATGATAGTACCCGGACTTGAGATCCAACTTCGAGTACACCGTCGACCCGACCAACTGATCAAAAAGATCATCGATCCGGGGGATCGGGTACTTGTTCTTTTCTGACAACTTGTTGAGCTCTCGATAATCAATACATAGCCTCAAGCTTCTGTCCTTCTTCTTAACAAATAGGACCGGTGCGCTCCAAGGCGAAGAACTTAGGCACACATACCCTTGCTCCAACAACTCTTGTAGTTGAACCTTCAGCTCCGCCATTTCCTTAGGCGTTAGCCGATATGGAGATCGTGACACAGGCTTTGCACCCGGCACTAGCTCAATCGTGAAATCTATCTCCCGCTAAGGCGGGGCTCCAGGAAGATCTGTGGGGAACACATCAGGGTATTCCGATACCACTGAAATACTGTCCAACGCGGGCTTAGGCTTTGCAACCTACACTAGTGTAAAGAACAGTTCTGCACCTGCACGAACCGCCTTCACCACCTGAAGAGCAGACATCAACGTCTTGCTTGACCCCTTCAAGCCCGTGAAAGTCGTCTCACGACCTGCTCCCAGCTTGACTTCCTTGCTACCACAATCGATGTAGGCTTGCTGCTCCGAGAGCCAGTCCATGCCAAAACTAACGTTGAACTCCACCAACGGAAGTAACGACGCTTGCATATCGAACTCATGTTTCCCAATACGAATCTTCATGCCACAGATTCTATCCGCGCGCATCGAACACCCATTGGGCAACAACACATCCAACTTATCCTTCGCCATCGAAGTAGGTACTCCGATGCATGATATAAATCCTTCGGACAAGAAGGAGTGTGAAGCTCCTGTATCGAAGAGTGCTCTTGCCGGATTTTCACAAATCAAAACAAATCCTAAACAAGTAGTGGTAAGGTAATATGTGCATAACAAGTATTTAAAGGAATTAACTTGCTATAAATTAAACCGTACCTGTCACCACATCCGCCTGTTTGATGACCTCCTGTTGGCCAAGATTATACACCCTTGGTTGGGCCGGAGCATAATGGGACGCGGTTGACTCCACCGCCTTGCCCTTTTCTTCATAAGTTGCTCCCGACTTTCTTTCGGACTTGGGACGTCCGCTCCGGCACTCACGGGCATAATGCCCCGGCTTCCCACAGTTGTAACATGCGCCCGAGGTCCGACCCGTAGTCGCCCCAGAAGCACCAGCAGAGGGGGCTGGACCCGAAGTCCTAGCTTTCTTGTTCCACTTCCGGAACACAGACTTTGAGGAGTTCATCACTCTGAACTCCGACTTCTTCTCATCAACTCTCTTCTTCGCTTGAACATTCTTCATGTCCTTCTCCAAGGACCGGGCCGTGTTGACCAAGGTCAAGAAACCCTGCGTCATCGGCCCCGAGAGTAGTAACCTCAACTCATCTCTCAACCCTTCGTAGAATCGATTCGTCTTACGCTCCTCATCCGCAATGGTGGAGCTAGCATATCGACTCAATCGAGTAAACTGAAAGAATTAGTGCCTAAACACCTAGAGGGGGGGTGAATAAGTGTAATTTTTCTTTTGCTTTAAAGACAGACAATCTATTCTGAAATTTAAACAACAATTGCAAATTCTACAGCTATCAGCACAGCAATCACAGAAACAATCATTCACAGAGTGCACACAGTATTTATAGTGGTTCCCCAAGGTTTGGGTACATCCACTTTCCTCATTCGCCTATCTAGCAGTGTACTAGATTCGGCCTAACTTCTGCACTTCACCTCAGATCCTCAGATCTTACAGCAGCTCAGAACCCAAACCAGGTTCCTACAACTCAGGGTGTCCCCACTCCTACAACTTAGGCAAACAGCCCTACCTCAGCCTTCACCAAGGCCTACACTCAGAGAACACACAGTCTCCTACAACTCAGGCACAAAACCCTACCACTCAGTCTTTTTACAAGACCTACACTCAGCCTTTATAATATAGGCTTACAGCTCAGATCTATGATAGATCTTACAGAAATTTGATTAAACAAAGTAATTCGCCACCACCTAGATAGAGAGAGAAGGGATGGATGGCTTCTTGATGAGTTCTTGGAAGAACTTGGTAGAGATCAACCTCTCTTAGATTTCTTCAAAGCTTCTTGAATCTGAACTCAGTAGGGTTGAATCTTTTGTGAAGATGATCTTCAATCAGCTTCCTTCTTGATATTCAGATCACAATCTGAATTCTTCTTAGCAGCCTGGTTCAACAACTGCTCTTCTTAGATGGAGCTCTCTCTCTCCAACTTCTTCTAGATCTTCTATCGAAAATCTTTTGTATAATTACTTCTCTCTAAGCTGTTGTTAGTTGGTTGTAATTGATCATCTCTTTCTGTTGAAGGAGAAAGACTTTATATAGTCTTCCTCCATGGTAACCGGCTGATCCGGTTTCTAACAACCTTCTAACAGCTCTGACAGTAGTAGTTGGCTGGTTGGAAATGGTAGCTGTCAAGTCATCCAGTCATTTCTTGAAAATACTGTCTCTATCTGAAAGTGTCGAGACCGATCTTCAATATGTGTCGACACAAATAGACTAAGTGTCGACACAAGTGGACTAAGTGTCGACACAAGCCTTGGTGGTGTCGACACAACTCCTTTTGTTATTGTAACAGCTTCTCGACACTGCTTCTTTAGAATGTGTCGACACTGATTGAGTGTGTCGACACAAACACTTCTTCACTTTAACTTTGCTGAAACTTGCTGTGTGTCGACACATCTCCATTGTGTCGACACAAGTACTTCTTTACTTTAACTTTGTTGAAGCTTTGCTGTGTGTCGACACAAGTCCTGTGTGTCGACACAGTTGATGTCGACAATGCCTTCAGTGTGTCGACACAGCCTCCTGGTGTCGATACAATTGATGTCGACTAAGCTTCTCTGGGTGTCGACACTGCCTCTAAGTGTCGACACGATTTATGTCGACTATTCTTCACAGTGTGTCGACACAGCCTGTATGTGTCGACACATTTCTTTTGGTATCGATTGTGCCTTTCCTGGTGTCGACACAATTTACTCCAAGTGTCGACACAGCTTTTCTCCAGTGTCGACACAAGTCTGCATAAGTGTCGACACTGCCTTTCCAGGTGTCGACACATGGACTTAGAATTTTTTTTGTATTTCCTGCAATTACTTAACCTGCACATATAAACTCAAAAACACATCAAATACACCTTGATGCATATCATTGAGTAGGGTGAGGCTTCTTCAAATCAGGTACACATTTTCCAGTGTACCCAACAATCTCCCCCTATTTGGAGAAGTCATAACCCTTAGTCAATGATATACACCATTCTCAACAAATACACATTTTGATGTATAACAATATTATAAGACAGGGTAAATACTAAACAAAACATGTATAAACAATCTTCACAGAATAACAATGTAACCGATTGAGCATTAAACTTTATTTTATTACAACTTCCAATAGTTCCATGAACAAAAGTTTACATAGATGTTTAACACTAAAGATTACAAAATGTAAACTCAAGTAATTCTATTCTAAGGCTGCTCTGGCTCCTTGATGACAATGCCCTTGCCTGATTGAATCTTGGCTTAAACTGGAGCATTAGTGTCATCGGCAGACTTCTTTCCCTTAAGATCTCTCTTCTTTAGTTCTTCAGCCCTTATCTTTTGTCTTTCAAAATAATGATAAGGCTTTGAAAAATATTTGCTAGGCTCCTATGCATTAGGAGGTAACTTCCCAAGTTTGGCCTTTCTTCTATACTGTACAATAGCCTCTTGCCTGGCTTCATGCTTTCTCCACTCTTGCTCAGAGTACCATTTACCCCTTTCTAGGGTATTGTCCTTTGCAGCTTTCCAAGCAGTCAGTATAATATTTCTAGAAGTTGGGCTCCACTGCTCAAAATCTGGCTTTAATTCAGCCTGTTCTTTAAATCTCTTCTTGGACAAAAGAGTTTCTTGCTCTTTGGACAAAACTTCCTCAGGCACTGGCTTATCTACTTTCTCTAGAATAATATTCTTATTACCCTCAGGAGGGCTGTACATAGATTGTACTTCTTGATGAATCATTTCAAAATCTGCAGGAGGATAGATCACCTGAGCAACTTCAGCTTGTTCTCCTCCAAAATATGCAGGATTCATTCCAGATTCAGCTACATTGTCATTATCACAAAGGGGTGGATATCCAAGTGTGGCTCTGATGCTATTGGAAATCCATTTAGCATGGTCAGATCCAGCTTTGACTAGTACTTTCTCCCCCTTTATGACTTCTCTTTCAATATGATCCCTGAGATCATCTTTCTGAAATTTGATTTGGGCATTAAGATAATTAACACCATCTTTATAGAAGGGCTTCAGTTTTTGGATCTTTGCAATAATATTCTTTTGAGAATCCTCAATAGCAGTCTTTACAGCAGCTATTCCTTCTTGTAATTGCTTATCAAATTCTGCTTGGGTTGTAGCCCTTGCTGCAGACTGTGCAGTAGCAATATTTTTCATCTCAGTGACAATCACATTATGTGATTCAGTCAAGTTTTCATTCATCCTTAATTGATTTTCTAAGACATAGCCCTGCTTAACTGCTATATCATCCACTTGTGTTTTGATTTTCTCTTGGTGAGTGGCTAGGTAAACCACTGCATTGCCCCCTTTGTGGAAACAGTCAGTCATTTCTTTCTTATTTTGATTCACCTCAAATCTTATAGATTTTATATCTGTAGCCAAGGAGAATTGGAGATCTTTGTGAGTTTCATCTATATACTTCTCCATGGCTATCCTTTGCTCATCCAACTTTACTTGCATGGAGACTAACAAAGTACTGTAATTAATTGATGGGGCAGGATGTGGAGCCACAATTTGGAATGCTTTCTTGTAGCTCTGGCTTCTTCTTTTAAAGACCATGAACTTCCTCTTCTTAGCCTGAACCTCAGCTGCATCCTTAGAATCATATGTACTATTTATGTCAACTCTATCTTTAGGAGTAGGAGGCAAGTCCTGTGCAGTCTGAGGTAGCTCCCCCTGAGTCCTTTGCTCCTCATTCTCATTTCTAACAGTCTCCCCCTGAGACTTCACATGCTCCCCCTCAATATGTGCTTGCTCTCCCTCAAAAGCAGTCTTTTCACCTTCAAAACCAGCATGCTCTCCCTCAATGTCAGGAAACAACTCTTCTAGAGTAAACTTCTGTTGAGTAGGGACTGGAGATTCTCTTATCTCAGGAGCATTATCAGCAACTGATGTATCTTCCATGACAATATCTTGTGGTTGACTATTTAACTGAGTTTGCTGATCAACATCAATTAAAGATTCAGTTAATACTTCATCCTCAATATGAAAATTTGATTGATTAACTTCATGTATTACCTCAAGGATTGTTTGAGTTGTCATTTCACTGTCTAAGTGAGTTGACTCTTCCACATGTTGAGGCTCCCCCTGGAGTGTATCCAGGTGGATGGGGCTAGCAGAAGGTTGCTCCTCCTACCTCTGTGCATCTTCATTCCTTACTAGTGACCTTCCAGTATTATCAGCTACTTCCTCATTAAAACTGAAAACTACTTGCTCCTCTGAGCTACTGGATGATTTAGGAGCCATTATGACTTTTTTCTTCTTCTTCTGTGGAGGTGTTTCCTTCTCTGGAGTAAGCATGTTCTTAGTTAACACCTTATCCCATATTGAGATAATTCTGATATCCATCCTCCTCATATGGTTAATTTTAGAACCAACAGCCTGGTTCATGACTTCTGGAATTGTTCCAGCCAAGTACAAGCTCATTATCCTACCCAGATTAGGCTTCTTCAGACTTTGCTTAATCTTTTCAAACATCACTACTGACCAATTAGTTTTTAGTTTAAAGATAATTCTTGTCATTATGCTGAACATGTGAGCTGATATCCTATCATGCCCACCAGGCTTGCACAAAATCACCTTTCCTACCACTTCAGACAAGAACTTGCCTTGCATGTTCATGTCTTTTCTGTTAAAAATGGAACCAATCTTCATGGTTGAATCTAGTCCACACCATTGCAGTGCATCCATAGTCTTAGATGTAGGTACATCTTCCTCTTCTTTAGTTCTTGGTATATGTAGAACTTTTCTTAGACTCTTCTGGGTGAGTTTTACTTTTACTCCATGGACTATGGATTTAATCTTGAGTCCAGTTTCATCAAGGGTAGCTGCACCAAAGAATTCGACTACCTCCTTCTTCCAAATGTTGGTTGGCTCAGATACTAGATACTCCAACCCATTCTCAGTAATTAGGGTAACTACCTCCTTAATTTCTGATTCTGCATCGTCAAAGGCATGTCGTACTACCTCATATCCTTCATTGACGTTCTCTTCAAGCTTGGGCGCCATTAGGGTTTTGAGAAATCTTGAATTTAGAAGAGGGAGATGTCGACACAAAGTTTTGGTCTCGAAACTATTGAAAGCGTATCGACAAACAATGTTGAAGACCTATTTATACCTTACTAAAAACGAAGGTGAAAAGGCGCGTCAAAATACTCTTAATGTGTCGACACTGTTGAAAAGTGTCGACACTTACTACTAAAGTCTCGACAACGGTGTTGACTATTATGTGTCGACACCAATTATGATGTGTCGACACAAATATATCTGCGCTCGACGATTAGTCAAAACTCCACTCGACGAAATCTGTATAATCCTAAGTGTCGACAACACTTCTGGATGTGTCGACACCTACTTTGGATGTGTCGACACTAATTCTCTGAAGTGTCGACACAGACTTTCTAGATGTGTCAACATCATTTCTCTGGAATGTCGACACCTACTCTATGTGTCGACACAGACAACTCCTTGTGTCGACACTATTTTACTTAGCCAATTTTGTGAAACTAATCTAAGTTCAACATTCCTAATTTAATTTTAAACTTATTGAATTTAGTTTCATCTAGGGGCTTAGTAAACATACCAGCAATCTGATTATCAGTTTTAACAAATTCTAGGGAAATGTCCTCTTTCTCAACATGTTCTCTAAGCAAATGGTATCTAATTTCTATATGCTTAGTCCTACTATGTGAGACAGAATTATTAGCTATAGAAATTGCACTTGTAGAATCACAAAGTAAAGGTGTTCTACTTACTTGAATACCATAGTCTACTAGCTAATGTTGAATCCACAAAAGTTGTGCACAGCAGCTTCCTGCAGCAACATATTCTGACTCAGATGTGGAGATTGCCACACTGGTCTGCTTCTTACTGCTCCAAGACACTATTCCTCCACCTAGAAATTGACAGGTTCCTGTAGTACTCTTCCTATCTTCTTTGCAACCTGCAAAATCTGTATCTGAATAACCTGTCAGTAGAAAATCTCTATTCCTAGGGTACCAAAGGCCTAGATAAGGTGTGCACTTAAGATATCTCAAAATCCTTTTTACTGCAGTCAGATGAGATTCTTTAGGGCATTCTTGGTACCTAGTACAGACACATGTAGCATACATGATATCTGGTCTACTTGCAGTCAAATACAGAAGAGAGCCAACTATCCCTCTATACAAAGTTTCATCTACAGATTTCCCTGCATCATCTTTGCTTAGAGACACACTTGACCCCATAGGAGTTTTCATGGTAGTGGATGATTCCATACCATACTTTTTTATCAACTCTAGGGTGAACTTTGACTGGCATATGGATAAGCCATCTTCAGTCTGTCTTACTTGGAGACCCAAGAAGAACTTAAGTTCCCCCATACTGCTCATTTCAAACTTTCCTTGCATAAGTTTTGCAAACTTTTTGCAAAGATTACTTTCAGTAGACCCAAATATTATGTCATATACATATATTTGGACTAGGATAATCTTTCCTTTAGATTCCCTAAGGAATAGAGTCTTGTCTATTTTCCCCCTTGAGAATTTATTCTCAATGAGGAAACTAGACAGGGTTCATACAAAGCCCTTGGGGCTTGTTTTAACCCATACAATGCTTTTCTAAGTCTATAAATATAATCAGGTTTGAGAGGATCAACAAAACCTGAGGGCTGCTCTACATAGACTTCTTCCTTTAGATTTCCATTTAGGAAAGCTGACTTTACATCCATTTGAAATACCTTGAACACTTGATATGTTGCATAAGCAAGGAACATCCTGATAGCTTCCAGTCTTGCTACTGGAGCAAAGGTTTGATCAAAATCAATACCTTCTTCCTGTCTATATCCTTTTGCAACAAGTCTTGCTTTATTCTTCACAATGATTCCATTCTCATCCAATTTGTTCCTAAAGATCCACTTTGTTCCAATAATGTTGTGGTCTTTTGGTTTAGGAACTAGCTTCCAGACCTTGCATCTTTGGAACTGATTCAGCTCTTCTTGCATGACATCAATCCAATGTGGGTCTAGAACTGCTTCTTCAAATTTCTTTGGTTCCACTTGTGATAGGAAACTGGAGTAAAGAACTGTACTCAGATTCCTGCTTCTTATTTGCACTCCTTGTCTTGGATCACCAATTATCTGATTTGCTGGATGATCCTTTAAGTGTCTATTAGCTGGAGGTAGTCTATCTTCAGGTTGTACACCTCCAACCTCTTCATTTAGCTGCACCTCTTGGTCTTCTTCAGCATCTAGAGAGTCTTGTACTCTCCCTGGACAGCAGCCACCATTTTCCACTTGCTGAGTTACAGTAGAACCTTCTGTAATGGTAAGCTTGTCCATCTTCTCATTTATACCTGTAGAGCTGCATACACTACTTGGCAACTCACTGTTAATCAGTCTTGTTTCATCAAAGACTACATGTATAGACTCTTCTATAACTTGAGTAATCAAGTTGTAGACCCTATAAGCCTTACTATTGTTGTTGTACCCAACAAAGATCCCCTCTTGGGATTTGGCAGCAAACTTGATTAGATAAAACTTGCCATTGTTAAGTATATAACACTTGCAACCAAAGATCCTGAAATAGGATAAATTTGGTTTTCTGCCATTCACAATCTCATAGGGAGTCTTTTTGTGACACTTGTTGATAGTAGCCCTATTGATTACATGACATGCAGTGTTTACTGCCTCAGCCCATAAATATTCTGGGAGAGAAGTGTCACTCAATAGAGTTCTACCAGCCTCTATCAATGTTCTATTCTTCCTTTCAACAATACCATTTTGCTGAGGTGTCCTAAGTGAGAAAAATTCTTGAAATATCTCAAATTCTTCACATAGTTTTGTCATACTTTCAGACTGAAATTCAGTACCATGGTCACTTCTGATTTTGACCACTGTACTGTTCAACTCATTCTGAATTTGTTTAACAAAACTATATAAGACAATTGAGGTTTCAGATTTTTGTCTTATAAAGAACACACAGGAATACCTAGAATAGTCATCTACCACCACAAATGTGTAGACCTTCCTACCTAGAATATGAACTGGCATAGGACCAAAAAGATCGATATGCAAGAGGTATAGACACCTCATAGAATCCTTGTTTTCAAGGCAATGAAAGGTGAATTTGGTCTGCTTGCCTTTTTGACAAGCTGAGCATATCTCATCCTTTATACACTTAACTTGAGGACCATTCCTCACTAACTCTTTGCTAAAGAGTTGACCAATAGTCTTGTAGTTAAGATGGGTCAGTCTCTGGTGCCATTTAACACAATGTGAGACTCTCTCATCAGCTACAAGACAAATAGGAGAAACATTGTTCTCACACTCAAAATTAAGACAGTAGACATTTCTTTTCCTATATCCTGTCAAAATGATCTCTTGATCACTTGACCTTTTGATATGACATCCATTCTTAATAAATGAAATGTCATAACCCAAATCACTCAGCTGACTTATGCTTATAAGGTTGTGTTTCAAACCCTTCACATATGCCACTTGAGTGATAGTAATCTGGTTACTAGAAATGTTACCAAATCCTTTGATGATCTCTTCTTCTGAACCACCAAAGGTAACTTTAGGTCCATTCAGCACATGTGTGAAGTCCTTCAGCAATCCCCTTGTTCCAGTCATGTGCCTGGAACATCCATTGTCCAAGTACCATATTGGGGCATGACAACTTGGACTCACCTGCAAGAAAGATTACCTTACCTTAGAACCCAAATGAGTTTTGGGTCCTTGGTTCAGGTTAGTCTGAACTTTAACAAATCTACCTGTAGCTCTTCTAGCAGGCAGATTGTTACTCTCCTTGACACTAGAATTGTGACAACAATCTAAGGCAAAGTGGCCTACCTTGCCACAACACCAACACTTAAACTTGTTGTACCTTTGTTTAGGTACAACCCTAGCTGAATTATCTACAACAGGCTTCTTGTTCTGTGCTGGGGCTTTGCCTTTAGATGTGGACCTAGCAGTCCAGGCAGGTTTTTTAAACCCTAATCCAGCCTTACCCTTTTGAGGTACAAACTCATCAATCAATGGTAAAACAGATTTAGGTTTAGAAAAGCTAGCCACTATCTCTTTCTCCTTCTGAAGTCTAACCTCCAGATTTCTAATCCGATCATTCTTAAATGTGAAAGTACTCATCTGAATAACTGTAATGTTTTTCAGTCTGGCTATCTCATTTAACTTCTGATCCAGTAATTTTTCTGAATCAGAAGCAGCCATCTTAAGATCAGCAATTTCCTTAGTTAGAGTTTTGTCCAGGTTTTTGCTCTTCTTAAGTGCCTGCAATAGATCTCTATATTCATCAATCAGTTGATGAATATCACCCTCAGACTCAGATTCATCCACATCACTTGATGCAGATGTTACTGACTCTGACTCAGTACTGCAATCTGAAAGACATTGTACCTTACTGGGACCAGGCTGATCCTGACACTTGTTCTCTTCTGATACAACCATCAGTCCCTTGCACTGATGGTCTTCTTGTTCATATATAGAGTTCAGCACTGGGAGAAACTCTTCTTCTTTATCTGCAGCAAACAGACCAATGTAAGCCTCAGCTTTAGATTCTGACTCTGAAGATGACTGATCTGACAAGTTCTTCTCATTCTTAGCAACAAAGGATTTCTCCTTATTGCTCTGATGTTGACTCTTCTTCTTATCTGCAGTCTCTTTTCTTTTATCTGGACATTCAACCACTACATGTCCAGGCCTGTTACAATAGTAACAAATAATCTTTGATGTTGTAGACTTGTTTGGCTTTGACTTGCTCCTGTCTTTCCTGGATTACTTCCTCTTTTGATAGTAATCATCCTTAGGCTTAGATGTGGAAGGCTTAGACTTCCACTGCTTTTTCTTCAGAAATCTCTGAAACTGCCTTGTGAAGGCAGCAAAATCTTCATTAGAGTCACTGCTATCTGAATTCTGATTGTCTGAATTTTCTGAAGTAGTTTCAGCAACAATCTTAGGAGGTGATGGAGACATCCTCCTATTTTTCTTAGTGGCTTCAACCTTGAAGGCCATAGATTTTTCTCTATGCTCACCTTTTATACTCTTCTCTTCCTCTTTCCTAGCCATTAGTTGCATCACATAAGATAACAACTTTCCAAACAAGGTTGGAGGAGAAATTTCTGCAAGTTTGGCCACTTCTCTAATGACACAAATTTTAGTGTCCCAATCTTTGGTCAGGGATCTCAGGAATTTATCATTCAGCTCATATGTGCTGAAGATTCTTCCATAGGACATCAACTCATTCACTATCCTATAGAACTTTTTGTAACACTCAGTTATGCTGTCAGATTTCCCTTGTCTGAAACTTTCATATTCCTGGTTTAGCGCGCACACAGTCAATTCTTCTTGGCAGACTGGTTCAGAATCTATACTTAAGAGACTTGTTGATGTAAGTCCCTTTCTTCACTTGAATAGATGAAGCTCTCTCTCTCCAAATTCTTCTGAAGATTCTTCTGTTTGAATTCTCTTGACAAACTCTGAGTAGATCACCACTTGAGAATGTCTTCTTAAATCTTCTGTTGAAAATCATCTTCTGTTTTTTGTGATTTCTTTTTTTTATATTATGTGTGTAACTGTATGTATGTAACTTCTGTTGATAGAGAATGTCTTTATATAGACTTCCTCCATGATAACCGGCTGATCCGGTTTCCAACAAACTTCTGACAGCTCTGACAACTTCAGTAGACCGGTTGGTTATGACAGCTGTCAAGTCTCCCAGTCACTTCTTGAAACTCTGTCTCTGTCAGCTAAGTGTCGAGACTGAACTTCATCATGTGTCGACATAAGTAGACTAAGTGTCATCACAAGCCTTGGTGGTGTCGACACAGCTCCCTTGGTGTTGACACTGCTTCTCGACACAACTTCTGTAGAATGTGTCGACACTAGTTCTGTGTGTCGACACAGTCACATCTTTTCTTCACAAAAATCAACTTTGTTGAAACTCTGCTATGTTTCGACACAAGTCTTGTGTGTCGACACAGTTGATGTCGACAAAGTCTTATGTGTGTCGACACTGTCTCTGTGTGTCGACACAGTTGATGTCGACTAAGCTTTTCTGTGTGTCGACTCTGCCTCTGTGTGTCGACACAGTTTCTTCTAGTGTCGACACAGCCTTTCCAAGTGTCGACACAATTGACTCTAGGTGTCGACACAGCTTTTCTCCAGTGTCGACACAAGCCTTCATAAGTGTCGACACAGCTTTTTCTGGTGTCGACTCATGGACTTGGAAACTTTTCCTGCATTTCTGCATTTTCTTAACCTGCACATATAAACTCAAAACAACATCAAATACACCTTGATGCATATCATTGAGTAAGGTGAAGCTTCTTCAAATCTGGTACACATTTTCCAATGTACCCAACAATCTCCCCCTATTTGGAGAAGTCATAACCCATAAACAATGATATACACCATTCATAATAAACACATATTATGATGTATAAAAATATTACATGACAGGGTAACTTATTAACAAAACATGTATAAAATATCATCACGGAATAATGATGCAAACATAATGAACATTAATCATTGTTTTGTTTAAACTTGCAAAAGTTTCTTAACAATTGTTTACATAGATTGTTTAAAACTAAAGATTACAATGTTGTAAAATCTAGTTAATCTATTCTAAGGCTGCTCAGGCTCCTTGAGGACTATGCCTTTGCCTGATTGGATCTTGGCCTGTACTGGAGCTTCAGTATCTTCAGCTGGCTTCTTGCCCTTTAGATCTTTCTTCTTTTGTTCTTCAGCCCTTATCCTTTGCCTTTCAAAATAATGAAAATGCTTTGGGAAGTACTTGCTAGGCTCCTGAGCATTAGGAGGTAGTTTCCCAGCTTTTGCCTTTCTTCTATATTGTAGAATGGCTTCCTGCCTAGCTTCATACTTGATCCATTCTTGCTCAGTGTACCATTTACCCCTGTCATGGGTCTTGTCCTTTACAGCTTTCCGGGCAGTCAATATAATATTCCTGAAAGTTGAGCTCCATTGCTCAAAATCAGGCTTCAACTCAGCCTGTTCTTTGAACCTTTTCTTAGACAATAGAGCTTCTTGCTCTTTATTCAAGCTGCCTCTGACATTTCTACTTTCTCAATAATAACATTTTTAGTACCCTCTGGAGGGTTGTACATTGACTGTACTTCTTGCTGAATCATATCAAAATCTGCTGGAGGGTAAATGACCTGAGCAACTTCAGGTTGATCACCTTCAAAATAAGCAGGTTGCACACCTGACTTAGCTACATTACCATCATCATATAGGGGTGAATATCCAAGGGTGGCTCTGATGCTATTAGATATCCATTTAGCATGATCTGAGCCTGCTTTGACTAACACTCTCTCCCCCTTTATGACTTCTCTCTCAATATGAGCTCTGAGGTCATCTTTCTGAAATCTTACTTGTTCATCTAGATAATTAACACCATCTTTATAAAATGACCTTAGTTTTAGTAGCTGATCAAAAATGATCTTTTGAGAATTCTTAATAGCTGCTTGTACAACAGCTAGTTCTTCCTGGAATTGTTTATCAAAATCTGACTTGTCTTTAGCCCTTGCCTCAGTCTTGGCAGCAACAATATTCTTTAATTCTGTAACAATCACATTATGTGATTCAGTTAGATTGTCATTCATTCTTAGTTGATTTTTCAGGATATAGTCTTGCTTAACAACTATATCATCAACTTTAGTCTTTATTTCTTCTTGTTGTTTTGCAAGATAGACTACAACATTGCCACCTTTGTGGAAGCAATCTATCATTTCCTTCTTGTTCTGATTTACTTCAAATCTTATGGATTTAATATCTTGAGATAATGATAACTGCAATTCATTATGTCTCTCATCCATATACTCTTCCATGACTATTCTTTGTTCATCTAACTTTACTTGCAAAGATACCAGTAAAGAGCTATAATCAGTGGCTGGGGCAGGTTGTGGAGCAGTTTGCAATGCCCTTTTATAGCTTTGGCTTCTTCTTTTGAAAACCATCAGCTTTCTCTTCTTTGCTCTTAGAGCTTCTCCATCATCAGAATCAGAAGTACTTTCTAGATTCACAGTGTCCTTTGGACTTATGAGCAGCTCTTTGTTAGATCTAGGTAACTCCCCCTGAATCCCTTGCTCCTTCACCTCAGTACTGACTTTCTCCCCCTCAATGTTAGCTTGCTCCCCCTCAGTTCTTGGTTGCTCCCCCTCAGTTCTTACTTATTCTATATCAGGGAACAACTCTGCAAGGGTAAACTCTTGTTGAGGTGGGACTTGAGGCACCACCAACTCAGGAGCATCAGCAGCTATAGATGTATCCTCTATGATAGCATCCTGGGCTTGAGTGTTGAGTTGAGTGGTCTGGTCAACATCAACCAAGGGCATAGTTAGTGTTTCATCCTCATTATTGAAAATTGTTTGATTTACTTCCTTGATTACCTCAAGAATAGTTTGTGTAGCCATTTCACTGTCTAAGTGTGTTAGCTCTTCCTGAAGATGAGGCTCCCCCTGCACCTGAGCACCATATGTAAAGTCTTGTGCAGGAGATTTTTCAGGAATCTCTGGCCTCTCTTCATCAGGAATGTCCTTTGTTAGGACTCTATCCCATCTGAAGATTTTCCTAATATCCATTTTTCTCATGTGGTTGATCTTAGAACCAGTAGTTTGTTCCATTACTTCTGGAATTGTTCCAGCCAAGTATAGACTCATGATTCTTCCCAGTTTTGACTTCTTAATATCTTCCTTAATCTTTTCAAAGATTACTGCAGACCAATCTGTGTTCAGTCTGAAGATAATCCTGGTCATCAGGCTGAACATATATGCTGAAACCCTATCATGTCTCCCTGGCTTGCAGAGTATGACCTTTCCAACCACTTTAGAAAGGAATTTTCCTTGTAGATTCATCCCTTTCCTGTTCGTTGTAGATCCAATCTTCATGGTGGGATCCAATCCACACTACTGAAGTGCTTCCCTGGTCTTGGTAGAGGTAACTTCTTCTTCTTCTTGAGTTCTTGGGTGTTGAAGAGTTTTCCTCAAGCTCTTCAAGGTAAGTTTAACTTTAGCTCCCTGAACTGTAGATTTGATCTTAAGTCCAGTCGAATCTAAAGTAGTTGCGCCATAGAATTTTAGTATTTCTTTCTTCCATATCTTTGTAGGTTCGGATACAAGAAATTCCAAACCATTTTCTACAATTAGGGTTACTACTGTTTTATTCTCGGGTTCCCCATTATCAAAAGCGTTGCGAATCAGCTCATAACTTTTGTTGACGTTATCTTCAAGCTTTGGCGCCATTGAGGTTGTGAGAAATCTTGGATTGAGAAGAGAGAATTTGTCGACACAAGGTTTTGGTCTCGAAAAAATGGAGAGTGTGTCGACAGAGTATGTTGTTGACCTATTTATACCCTTCTAAATAATGAAGTTCAAAAGTCATGTCAAAATTCTCTTAATGTGTCGACATAGTTGAGATTGTGTCGACACAGACTTCTAATGTCTCGACTGAGTGTTAACTTATATATGTCGACACCAATTCTATTTGTCTTGGTCGTGTTCGACGAAGAGCCCGTGAAGTCGACGATTTGAGGTCGACGAAGTGTTGTTGAATCTACGCTCGACGATATGTGTCGATTCTGCGCTCGACGATATCTATATGTCGATTCTGCACTCGACGATCAGTTGATTATGCGCTCGACGAAATCTGTGTGTTGATTCTAAGTGTTGACACAACTTCTGGATGTGTCGACACAAATTCTCTGAAGAGTCAACACCTTTTTTCTAGATGTGTCGACACCACTTTCCTGGAGTGTCGACACCAACTACTATGTGTCGACACAAACAACTTTTTGTGTCGACACAATTTTACTTAGCCAAATTTGTTAAACTAATTTATGTTCAACATTCCTAATTCAATTTTGAAATTATTGAATTTAGTTTCATCTAATGGCTTAGTGAACATGTCAGCAACTTGTAAATCTGTATTAACAAATTCGAAAGAAATATCTTCTTTTTCTACATGATCTCTAAGAAAATGGTATCTTATTTCTATATGCTTTGTTCTACTATAAGAAACAAGATTATAAGCAATAGAAATAGCACTAGTAGAATCACATAATAATGGAGTTCTACTTACCTGAATACCATAAGCTTCTAACTGATGCTGTATCCACAATAGCTGTGCACAGTAAATTCCTGCAGCAACATACTCAGACTCAGCTGTGGAAATTGGCACACTAGTCTGCTTCTTACAGCTCCATGACACCAGTCTTCCTCCTAGAAATTGACAGGTGCCTGTTATGCTTTTTCTATCTACTTTACATCCTGCAAAGTCTGCATCTGAATAGCCTATTAGTAGAAAATCTCTATTCCTAGGATACCAAAGGCCTAGATTAGGTGTGCCCTTAAGATATCTCAAAATCCTTTTGACAGCAGTAAAATGAGATTCTTTAGGGCAGAATTGGTACCTAGCACAAAAACATGTAGCATACATGATGTCTGGTCTACTAGCAGTCAGATAGAGGAGGGAGCCAACTATCCCTCTATACAAAGACTCATCTACAGGTTTCCCTGCATCATCTTTGCTTAAAGACATACTTGTCCCCATTGGAGTTCTCATGGTAGTGGATGACTCCATACCATACTTCTTAATTAACTCCTGTGTGAACTTAGACTGAGATATAGACATGCCATCATCAGTCTGTCTTACTTGAAGTCCCAAGAAGAACTTAAGTTCTCTCATACTGCTCATTTCAAATTTCCCTTGCATAAGTTTTGCAAACTTTATACAATGGTTATTTCAGTAGAACCAAATATTATGTCATCAACATATATTTGGACTAGGATGATCTTTCCTTTGGATTCTCTAAGGAATAAAGTCTTGTCTATTTTACCCCTTGAGAATTTGTTCTGAATGAGGAAAGTAGACAGTGTTTCATACCAAGCCCTTGGGGCTTGTTTCAACCCATATAAAGCTTTCCTAAGTTTATAAACATAATTAGGATTGAGTGGATCAACAAAACCTGAGGGCTGTTCTACATAGACCTCCTCTTTTAAGTCTCCATTTAAGAATGTTGACTTAACATTCATTTGGAACACTTTGAAGCCTTGATATGCTGCATAGGCTAGGAATAGCCTGATTGCTTCCAACCTTGCCACTGGAGCAAAGGTCTGATCAAAGTCTATGCCCTCTTCCTGCCTGTATCCTTTGGCAACTAGTCTTGCCTTGTTCTTCACTATGATCCCACTCTCATCAAGCTTGTTTCTATAAATCCACTTTGTCCCTATGACATTGTGGCCCTTTGGTTTTGGAACAAACTCCCAGACCTTGCACCTTCTGAATTGACTTAACTCCTCCTGCATAACATCAATCCAGTGTTGGTCTTGAATAGATTCTTCAAATCTCTTGGGTTCCAGTTGAGATAAGAAGCTTGAGCAAAGAACTGTGTTTAAGTTCATGCTTCTTATTTGTACTCCATGTCTTGGATCACCAATGATCTGGTGTGCAGGATGATCCTTTAAATGTCTAACTGCTGGAGGTAATCTATCAACAGTTTGACCTTCTTCAATCTCTTCATTATGCTGCACCTTATGGTCTTCATTTTCCTCTTGAGTGTCTTGTACTCCCCCTGGACAGCAACTACCATTTTCCTCATCCTGCTTTGCAGTTGGTTCTTCTCTGATAGTAAGCTGGTCCATCTTCTGCTATATACCTGTGGAGCTACAAGAACTACTATGCAACTCACTGTTAATAACTCTAGATTCATCAAATATGACATGAACAGACTCTTCTACAACTTGAGAAGCCAAATTGTAGACCCTATAAGCATTACTATTATTGCTGTACCCAACAAATATCCCATCTTGGGATTTGGCAGCAAACTTAGTTAGGTGAGACTTGCCATTGTTAAGCACATAACACTTGCAACCAAAGATCCTAAAACAGGATAAGTTTGGTTTTCTGCCTTTCATAACCTCATAGGGTGTCTTTTTGTGGCTTTTGGTGATGGAAGCCCTATTGAGCACATGACATGCAATGTTTACTACCTCAGCCCAGAAATATTCTGGGAGAGAAGTGTCACTCAATAGTGTTCTTCCAGCCTCAATCAATGTCCTATTCTTTCTTTCAGCAATGCCATTTTGCAGAGGTGTTCTAGGTGAGGAGAATTCCTGATGAATCCCAAATTCTTCACACAACCTTGTCATACTTTCAGATTGGAATTCAGTTCCATGGTCACTTCTGATTTTGACCACTGAACTATCTAATTCATTCTGAATTTGTTTGACAAAATTGCAGAAGACATTTGAGGTTTCAGATTTCTTCTTCAGAAAGAATACCCATGAAAATCTAAAATAGTCATCTACAACCACAAAAGTGTAGACCTTCCTACCTAGACTATGAACTGACATAGGACCAAATAAATCCATATGCAAGAGGTATAAGCACCTCCCTAAGACTTTGGTTTCTAGGCTATGAAAGGAGGATCTGGTCTGCTTGCCTTTTTGACAAGCTGAGCATATCCCATCCTTATATCACTAACTCTTTACTAAAGAGTTGGCTAATAGTCTTGTAGTTAAGATGAGCTAGCCTCTTGTGCCATTTGACACAATGAGAGATTTTCTCATCATCCACAAGACAGATAGGAGAATTTTTATTCTCACTCTCAAAGTTTAGGTAATACACATTTCTTTTTCTATAGCCAGTCAATATGACTTTTTGATCACTTGACCTCTTGATATGACACCCATTCTTGATAAATGAAATGTCATATCCAAGATCACTCAGCTGGCTTATGCTTATTAGGTTGTGTTTCAAACCCTTCACATAAGCCACTTGAGTGATAATGATTAAGTTGTTAGAAATGTTACCAAACCCTTTGATGACTCCTTTTTCAGAACCACTAAAGATTACTTTAGGCCCATTCAATATTGGTGAGTAGTCCTTCAGCAATCCTCTTATTCCAGTCATGTGCCTGGAACATCTACTGTCCAAGTACCATATAGGGGCATGATAACTTGGACTCACATGCAACAAAGATTACTTAACCTTAGAACCCAAATAACTTTTAGGTCCTTGGTTCAAGTTAGCCTGAAACTTGACAAATCTGCCTGCAGCTCTTCTAACAGGTAGACTCCTATCCTTTCTGACACTGGTATTGTGCCAACAGTCTAAGGCATAATGGTCTATCTTGCCACAACACTAACACTCATACTTATTATACCTCTTTTTAGGTACAATCTTAGCTGTATTGTTTGCAACAACTCTTTTGTTTTGAGCTGGAGCTTTGCCTTTATTATTGGACTGGGCAGCCCATACAGTTCCCTTAAAGCCTACTCCTGCCTTACCCTTTTGAGACACAAAATCATCAATTAAGGGTAGGACAGATTTTGGCTTAGAGAAACTAGCCACTATTTCCTTCTCTTTCTGAAGTCTGTCTTCCAGACTTTTGATCTGATCATTTTTGAATGTTATTGTTCCCATCTGAATAACAGTTATGTTTTTCAGCCTGACAATCTCATTCATCTTTTGATCCAGTAACTTCTCTGAATCAGATGCAGCCAACTTAAGAGCTGTAAATTCCTTAGCCTGATTTTTGGCCAGGTTTTTGCTTCTCTTGAGTGCCTGCAATAAATCCCCATATTCATCTATAAGCTGATGAATATCTCCTTCAGATTCAGACCCATCCGCATCTCTTGATGCAGATGCATCTGATTCTGACCCAGTGTAGTAATCAGAATCTACAGATAAACTTTTTACCTTACTGGGACTAGGTTTATCCTGACACTGGTCTTCTTCAGACATAGCCATCAGTCCTTTGCACTGATGGTCTTCTTGCTCATAGATAGAGTCCAGTAATTTCAAGAACTCATCCTCTTCTTCTGTTGCAAACAAACCAATATAGGCCTCATCCTCAGATTCAGACTCTGAAGTTGATTGATTTGTCCAACTTTTCTCTTTCTTAGCAACTAAGGATTTATCCTTCTTGCTCTTGTGCTGAGACTTCTTTCTATCAGCAGACTCCTTCCTTTTGTCTGGACAGTCAGCCACAACATGTCCAGGTATGTTGCAGCAATAGCAAATGATCTTTGATGTAGTTGGCTTGCTAGGCTTTGTCCCACTCCTGCCCTTCCTGGATGATTTCCTCTTCTGATAATAGTCATCCTTGGACTGAGATGAGGATGGCTTAGATTTCCACTGCTTCTTCTTTAAGAATCTCTGAAACTGTCTTGTGAAAGCAGCAAAATCTTCATCAGAATTACTGCTGTCTGAACTGTGATTATCAGAATTTTCTGAGATCACTTCTGCAGCTTTCTTAGGAGAAGATGGAGACATCCTCCTATTCTTCCTTATGGCTTCTAACTTGAAGGCCACTGACTTTTCTCTAGAGTCAACCTTTGTATTTTTCTCTTCCTCCTTTCTGGCCAACAACTACATCTCATAAGACAGCAATTTGCCAAACAGTGTTGGAGGTGAAATTTCTACTAGTCTGGCCACTTCCCTTATGACACAGATCTTTGTATCTCAATCCCTAGTCAAAGACCTAAGAAATTTGTCATTAAGCTTATATGTACTGAAGATTCTTCCATAGGACATTAGTTCATTTATAATTCTGTAGAACTTCTTATAACATTCAGTTATGCTATCATACTTGGCTTGTCTGAAACTCTCATATTCTTGATTAAGCATAGACTTTCTATCTTGCCTAACCTCTTCAGAACCCTCCGTGTGGACAACCAATGTGTCCCACATCTCCTTGGAGGTTTTACAGTGAATCAGATTCTGGAATGTTGAATCATCTATGACACTCACTATAATATTCTGCGCTCTTTTATCCATTGTAGCCAAGATGATCTCATCCTTAGACATTTCTGAAAACTCCTTAGGAATCCTTTGATTAGCATCAAGAACAGAAACCTTCATTGGAATATATGGTCCTTCCTGAACTGTTATATAAATTCTAGGATCAGATGCCTCCATAAATAGTCTGACACTTTCCTTCCATATTCCAAAGATTTCCTTCCTGCAGATAGGCAACTTCATTGAACTAAGTTCTTTATGGTTTCCTCCTGAACCCATCTTCTTTAACTTATTTCTGCCTTATAGATCTTACTTAGACTGTTAAGTCTATCTTTGAGTAAGCTCGCTTTGATACCACTTGAAAGAATTGGTTCCTAAACACCTAGAGGGGGGGGGGGGTGAATAGGTTCAATTCTGTTTCCTTCTAAGGCAGAATATTAATTCAGTTAATTAATAGAAACATACAGTTCTACAGTTATCACAACACAAAAATAACAATACCACACACAATCACAGATGGCACACTGATTTATAGTGGTTCCCCAAGGTCTAGGTACATCCACTTTACCCCTTCGCCTATCTAGCAGTGCGCCAGATTCGGCCTAACTTCTTTCCTTTTCCTCAGATCCGCAGATCTTAGAGCTCAGAACCCAAAAAAGGCTCCTACAACTCAGAGTGAGTCCACACTCCTACAGCTCAGGCAATCTGCCCTACCTCAGCCTTCAACAAGGCCTACAACTTAGAGATAAAATCTCCTACAACTCAGGCTCTCAACACTACCTCAGCCTTCAACAAGGCCTACCACTCAGAGAACTTAATCTCCTACAACTCAGCCTTTATAAATCAGGCTTACAACTCAGATCTTAAAAAGATCCTACAGAAAATAGATGTAAATCTGAAATTAACCACCACCCTGGTTGAGAGAGAAAGGATGGAAGGTTTCTTGATCAGTTCTTGAAAGAATCTGATGTTAGAGATCAACCTGTCTTAGCTTTCTTCAAAGCTTCTTGAATCTGAACACAGTAGGGATGATCTCCTTTGAAGTTGTTCTTCAATCAGCTTCTTTCTTGAAATTCAGAAATCAATCTGAATTCTTCTTGGCAGAATGGTTCAGAATCTGCACTTAAGAGACTTGTTGATGTAAGTCCCTTTCTTCACTTGAATATATGGAGCTCTCTCTCTCCAAATTCTTCTGAAGATTCTTCTGAATTCTTCGTTGAATTCTCTTGACAAACTCTGAGTAGATCACCACTTGAGAATGTCTTATTAGATCTTCTATTGAAAATCTTCTTCTATTTTTTGTGTTTTCTTTTTTTATCTCATGTGTGCAACTGTATGTATATAACTTCTGTTGATAGAGAATGTCTTTATATAAACTTCCTCCATGGTAACCGACTGATCCGGTTTCTAACGAACTTCTGATAGCTCTGACAGCTTCAGTAGACCGGTTGGTTATGACAGCTGTCAAGTCTTCCAATCACTTCTTGAAACTCTGTCTCTGTCAGCTAAGTATCGAGACTGAACTTCATCATGTGTCGACATAAGTAGACTAAGTGTCGTCACAAGCCTTGGTGGTGTCAACACAGCTCCCTTGGTGTTGACACTGCTTCTCGACACAGCTTCTGTAGAATGTGTCGACACTAGTTCTGTGTGTCGACACAGTCACTTCTTTTCTTCACAAAAATCAACTTTATTGAAACTCTGCTATGTGTCGACATAAGTCCTGTGTGTCGACACAGTTGATGTCGACAAAGTCTTCTGTATGTCGACACTGCCTCTGTGTGTCGACATAGTTGATGTCGACTAAGCTTTTCTGTGTGACGACTCTGCCTCTGTGTGTCGACACAGTTTCTTCTGGTGTCGACACAGCCTTTCCAAGTATCGACACAATTGACTCCAGGTGTCGACACAACTTTTCTCCAGTGTCGACACAATCCTTCATAAGTGTCGACACAGCTTTTTCTGGTGTCGACTCATGGACTTGGAAATTTTTTCTGCATTTTTGCATTTTCTTAACCTGCACATATAAACTCAAAACAACATCAAATATACCTTGATGCATATCATTGAGTAAGGTGAGGCTTCTTCAAATCTGGTACACATTTTCCAATGTACCCAACAATAGGCTCTTCCGGGTCCAATGCTGAAATTTTAGCATAAAGGTTCTTCATCTTCAAGAAGAAAGGCAAAATGGGCAGCTTCCCCTGAGTTGCTTTCACCAGCTCATTCTCCAAGAATTATAGTCGTGCGACATTCTTCTTATTGAACAGGCCATCCAAGGCCGTCCAAATCTCAGCAGCCGACCAACATCCAATGATGTGGTCAAAGAGCTCTTGTGAGATTGTCCGCTTTAGAGTGAACTCTGACTTTACATTTGTTCTCCTTCAAGTCCTCGCCACCTTATCAATCCATATAACAACAACAACCTTTTGTTTGTAGTCTCCATCGATGACCTCCCAAAGGTCCTCACCAAGAAGATAGCTCTTCATGCAAGATCTCAACTTTTTAAAGTTAGTCTGCGTTAGGACCTCAATTCCCAGACCTCTTGGATAACTGACTTCCATTGTTGTAACTCTGGTTCACTTAAGACTTCAAAAGGATTAACATATCTCTGAGGATTGAATCCTGTTAACTCCATTCTCCCTCTGCTACCAGGTAAAGTTTGTGAACACGTGAAAGAACACAGGAACACTCAACCAATCGAAGCCAAATAAACCAGAAGCAGTAGAAAAATAAGAGTCATAATGGAATTAATAATTTTCTTTACAGTACAAGGCATACATTGCGAGACATGATTTTGCAATACACCCAATAGAAACAACAAAAACATACAAGAGCAAAAATGACAGACTGAACTTAGTAACCGCCAAAGTTGCCAAACCGTGCAAACTACTATGACCGCCAAGGCTAATCGTCAATCCATGTGAACTACTGCTGATTGAATGCTGAGCAAGATAACCCTATCCACACTTCTTGCTCGCCTGACCGCAAGGTTGCCTGACTGCAGAAGTCTGCCACAAATAGAATAAACTAGAACCGAGCTGCTGTTTAGTCTGTAATACCCCCATCCGTCACATATGATATAACAAAAGGTCCAGTCGGGGCCGCATGTCATATTCTACAGATAGTTAGCGGAGTTACGTATTTATACCATAAACCATAAACGCATCCTAACTCAGAGTGCATTCCAGCAGAAGTTAATTTAATTTATTAGAACCCAACCAAATGAATGTCCACTAAACCCAAGCAAGAATGATGACTTTAATACATAAATCATTATGGCCTTAAGGCCTTACAAAAGTTTCCTCAAATAGAAATATTTTGCATACTTCAGCACGCAAGCCGACCACACATGAAACAGTAAATAATAAACACAACTTTGCTTTGGCCTTAGAGGGCCGACATAGTGAACATGGGCTTCAACCCGCTATTTCCAGATCGGCTTAGCTGCACCTGCACGAAATCATTCCACCCCAATGGTGGCAAACAAAGGAATGTTCAGTATTAGCTGACCAAATTATAATGACCCCACCCCTCACTCGGGGTGACAATGCTCATCCATGCAGGCATTTAGTATAGATATATAATGACATCAGAACATGCAATCTAAGCACCATTCACCACAGATGTTGGCGCGTAGGGCCACTCGTCCTGTGCACTTATGGCACATTGTTAGTGTACCGGGCAAAACCAGGGTGATCTCCAAGATTCACTCCATGACTCGAAGTCAAACGACATAGGGCTGGGTACGGTTCAGCTCTTTCCTGATGCTCAAATCGTCAGGCGCAATAAACAATGATACAGTTCAGCCTCCCCTTTCCCATTCACACGGTACATAACCATGTTATGTTACCAGGCTGGCTTACACGACCGATATGTAGAATGAAGATTATGTAGATCACTTAGTTCCATCGAAAGCTTCAATCAATAGGCGCTTTACCAATGCGCTCCAATATCTCAAGCGGCCGAAGGTATCTCAGACTTAGATTTTTGAAACATTGAATCCTTGATACGCCCTTGAATGGTTTAATCTTCATATAAACGCAATTTCCCACGACAAACTTGACATTTCTGTGGTTGGCGTTATAGTACTTAACATCCCTATTGTAATGCCCCAAAAATCCTGAAAAAAGGAAGGACTGGAAGTTAACACGTGGTGGTAGTGTTAAGGCTGAAGTTAGCTATTGAATTAAATTATCTGGCGTCTCAGGTATCTACCGCACGATGGTTGAAAGGTATCGCGTGACGATATCACTCAACGCACTCAATGCTTTCGACGAAGCGTTGAGTGACTACCGCGCGACGGTAGAAAGGTATAGTGTGGAAATATCACTCGACACACTCAACGCTTTCGACGAAGCGTTGAGTGACTACCGCATGGTGGTAGTGAGCTAACGCACATCGATAGCTGATTAATTTGAATGCTGCCTCAGGAAGGTACAGCTCGGCGGTACTGAGTTAACACCAGCAGTAGCTTGCCACGTGACAGTAAGGTGGAGGCTGTTTTGGGCGATAGAGCGATGTCCATTGGGCCAAGCGGCGTCTGCCTTTGATACCACGCGGCGGTATCAGATACCACACGACAGTAGTTCGCTTTTAAGGGTTGGATTTGATATTTAATTCTCATTCTCCTCTCTCACACTTTCTCTCTTGGTACTTGAGCGTCTTGAGGGAAGAGGAGGAAGAAAGTCCAGGACGCTAAGAGGAGAAGCGATCCAAGGTGTACTTGTGATCGAAATTGCGAGTTGACGCTAGATCCGTGGAAAGGAAGCTGTGGCGCTTAGTTCCATCCGAATCAAAGAACAAGGGCATGACTCCCAAGCGATCAATAAGGGTAACAATCTCCCTTTTTGGACAAGTTAAGTCCTTCTTTTTGCATAGACATGGAATCCACCATCAAAAGGTGGAAGGACGAGGGAATTCTGATGGGTTGATATGTGATATCCACAGATAGTTTTGCATATAGATCCGAAAATCATAGTACGAAATAAGCATGCTGTGTGAAGCACATCTGGACAGGTTGGTCTGAATTGGTGATGTTTTATTTTACGTGTTGAAGAAGACTCCAAGTATAAACGGGTCGTTTATGGAGTCTGAGGGTTGTGCCTGTGAATTGGATAGATGTTCCCGTTATGATTGAGTCTAGAGATAGAAGAGAAATTCTGTCGGTAATGCCAGACGATAGTGACTATTCCCGACGATAGCTTCCAGATGAGAATGTGCTTGCGCAGCCTGTCTCGTGGAGACCTTCGGGCTCGGGCTAGCCATTGTTTTGAATTATGGGCAAGGGGAAGCTGACATGCATCATGTAGGTTGGCCATGAAGGTTCCAACCTTCGGCGATTGCATGGCGAGTTGAGCAACGGGCTATAGCTAAACTATACCCGCGTTTTTCCAGTCCGACTCGAATGCCTAATGTAATTAGTTTCGGCGGAGGTACGCATAATGAGAGTCCTAGGCAGTGTGCCAAAAAGACTGGAATGCTCAAAGTTACCATTATGTCTGGGACCTCTGAACAGCCGTGAGGCTGGATATTGCCAGTATACCGAGTATGTGCCTTGAGTGTATGTAACATTTGGCAGTTGATGCAGACATTTGTAATGTATTGAATGGTGCTTAAGTATACATTCTTGTGATATATATATGAATGCTATGCCTACAGAGAAGGAATACTGCTACCCCGGGAATGGGTTAGGATCTTTATAAATTGGTCAGCTAAAGCTAACCATTGCCATGTTTGCCACCTTTATTGTGGATTGTCTATGTGTAGGTGCTGGAGAGCCGAGCGGAAGGTAGCGGGTTGTAGACCTTGATGCTATGCCGGCCCTCAAAGGCCAATCGAAGAACTGTTATTGCTTTCATGTGTGGCCGGCCTACGAGTCAACATTTGTAAACCACTTTGTTGAAGAATAATTGTAAGACCTTAAGGCCGTAACATTTTGTGTATTTTGTAATAACATTCCTATGGTTTTATATAGTGTACATTGTTGATACTTGAGTTCAATTTAACCCGTGAAGTTTCTGTTAGAATTCTCTGAGTTAGGATTCGTTTGATCTTTTTATATTAACATGTAACTCCGATGACTGTCTGTGGAATATAGCATAGGGCCCCGACCGGACCCTCAATTATATTTCATTTGACGGATGGATGTGGTGTAATTTGGTATCAACTTGTCTCGGTCTTCCTTCTGCAAATTCGTGGTCGAATTCTTTTGAGGGGTAGCGAACACGTGTATGTGCTTACCGTTATAATAAAAATGAACGCAAGAATGTCTACTTAGGAATGAAAATACACATATTTGAGGAACTTGTGTGTTCCTATGATTGCTTTTGCAATATTACTAGTTGCTTAATTGTGTGTTTCACGATTATAGGCGACTATAGGTGGTGCGGGGCAGGGTGAACCCCAGCGCCTGGTAGAGAGCAATGCACCAACTGAGGTGCCTACACCTCCTCCTTTTGCTGAGACGATTCAGAGGGTATCTGATGAAGTCTTCGTAATGATCAATGCCCAAACTAAAAGGCATGTGCAGCCCCCTGTCCCTATGGTGGCCTCAATGTCAGTTGTCTTGTTTGAGCATATTACAATGGGAAGAGCATCGACTCAGCCGTTGAATATGTGTTTGATGCAAGGAACACACACAATTGAGGAGTACTTGCATGCATTTGTCGTGCTGAGACAACATGCAGAATTGGTGTTTGAAATTAAGGAAACTAAGATCAACCGATTTTATGATGGTTTGCGCCATGAACTACATTTTCTGTTGGTAGGTCCAAGTTAATGAGATTCCAAACATTGGTGGGGTCAGCTAGATCGTTGGAGATGGACTTGGCAAAAGTCCACCAGATGCCAGAGTTCAGGGTATTGAGCTCTACAAGGTTTAGAAAGTCTGCTTACCGCAGGAGGTAGAAATGCATGGCTAGAGCATTGAAGATTAAAGCTCCACATATTTGCTATACTTGTGGCAAGAAAGGACATCTTGCCCGAGAATGTCTAGGTGATGTCCCAAGAATGAAGAAGGCTAAGTCTTAAGCAGTGGCAGGGCGAGCTCCACTTACTTGCTACACATGTAGCAAAGAGGGACATTATGCTCGAGAATGCCAAACCGGCCCTTCGAGGATAACAAACTAAAATGAGATTACACGTGTACGTAAATAAGTAGCTGTAAAGGCGTACTATAATGTCTACTTTATATAACAATGTATGTTTTGCAAATACAAACCTGTTGTTCATAGAATAATCAAGAAGCCTTGTTATTGGGCAAAATGTATTCCTGTTTGGTGCTGGTATTTATATAATAAATAGGAGATTAGAATAATATTGCCTAAATAATAAAAGTTGAACATGGGTAGAAAGGTTTATATGCACGTATGGATGTCATGACTTTGGTTTGGAAGCATCTGTGCTGACAATATCTAATTTTGAGGTGATCGTTGGTATGGACTAGATCTTAGAGCAGCGTACCGGTATAGATTGTAAATCTAAGGAAGTCACACTAGGACTGGACACTGAACAAGAAACTAAGTTAGCTTGTATGCGAGGATCGAACAAGATATTAATTTCTACTCTCCAGGTAGTCAAGGCTGTTTGGAAGGGTGCAGAGTTGTTCTTCACACAGTTAGAAGACGTTGAGACAAAGTACAATCTGAGTGACGTTCCTATTGTGTTGGTGAAAGTGAGGGTTACACCTGAGTTACTCTAGAGGGGGGGGGGGGTGAATAGAGTAATAAAAAATCTTTTTACTGTTTAAGGAATAATATCAGAGTAATGGCTTGAGAGATATCAAATTAACAGTAAGCTAAAAGTTTTCCTAAGTTAAGCTATTCTAACACATCACATAGAACCTAATCTATCACAGGCACAACAAGAACAAAAAGAAATGACAACCAGACAACACAAGAATTTTTATAGTGGTTCCCCAACCTGGGCACATCCACTCTTCTACCACCCTGGTAGGAATCCACTACAAGTTTTGATTATGTGACTGCCACCAATGAGCTCTTGAACAGGTACTCAAAAATAACTCAAGTCTTTTGATCAGGAGACTTGCAAATAAGGAATAACTTTTGAAGGGAGTTAAAGAACCCTTTGTACATAGAGGGGGCAAGAGAGTTATGGTGTCTTCTCTTTCTCAAAACAACTGAGAAAACTAGTGGATCTTGATGTTGTCAAAGCTCCCCCTGAGATGAAGATTTGTTCAGGAAGAGTGGAAGCTTTGCAGGGTGAGTAGGTCTTCTTGAAAAGATCTCCAGAAAGATGTAGATAGATAGAAGTTGATTGTCTCTTTTTAGCTTGCTGGAGGAAGAACCCTTGATGAAGACAGACAGAGCCTTTTCTTGAATAATTTCTGGTGCCTGTCTTTCTTTTTTTCTGCTATCCTTGTTGTCTGTTTTGTTGTGTTGTCGACTGAAAGAAAAGAATGTCTTTTATATATCTCTATTTCATTTCTCCTTTGAATTTGAATTGTATGCATTGAATGCTGACTGCCTAGAGAATGAAAATCCGGCTGGAGAGAATATTGCATTAATGGATTTCCCCAACTGTCCTATTAAAAAACCGCAAGTAATAATCCTGATGAATACCATAATCAATGCCGCCACTAACGGCTATTTCCAAAGAATATAAGCATTGATTATTTAGGAATTACTGCAATAGAATAAGAACAAAAAGAAGGGAAAATTCCAAGTCTAGAACTGCACAACAATCGTCGAGCAGAGAACAGATTTCGTCGACCTGAGTCCAGAGTTCGTCGAGCTGAGAAATCTTGTTCGTCGACCTAGGAATCCTTGTTCGTTGACCTGAGAACTAAGTTCGTCGACCTGAGATCAGTTAACTGCTTTCTGTGAAGAACTTTCCATTTCTGTGCTCTAAGTTCGTCGAGCTGATTATGTAACTTCATCGACCTTAGTTCAGAGAAAGGATTCTAGACTTAATGTGTTGAAGTTGATCACCCAGAATTTGTTGACCTGAGATCGAATATCGTCGAGCTCAACTCAGAGAATTTGCTCTGAGTTCGTCGAGCGGAGCACGACTTTCGTCGAGGTGAGTTCGACGAACGTCGAACTCACTTTCCTGAACTTGATTTTCTTCTAAGTCTGAGTCTTCTGCAGTCTTCTATTGGCTGGTCCATGTGTGGTTGTTTCTAAGGACTTAGCCTAAACTCTAGAACACAGACATGACCCTGGCTATACATGTTGGGTCAATTATCCTAGATAGTGAATCTAGCCCAAATCAAACTAGGGATCCAACAGTTAGCTTATATAGACATGTTTCCTAGGATTTCCTTGGGTTACGCCCCAATGAGAGATTGACTTCGCTATTGAGTTGGTGTCAGGTACGAAACCTGTGGCATGTTCACCGTACCGAGTAGCGCCAAAGTAGATGGTGGAACTGAAAGTTCAGCTGCAAGAATTGCTAGAGTAAGGCTATATATGTCCAAGTATGTCACCTTGGAGTGCACCAGTCCTCTTTGTGAAGAAGAAGGATGGAAGCTTGCGTCTATGCATTGATTATCGAGAATTGAACAAGATAACAAAAAAGAACAAGTATCTGATACCACAGATTGATGACTTGTTTGATTAGCTGGTGGGATCAACTGTCTATTCAAAGCTAGATTTAACGTCTGGCTATTACCAGTTGCGGATTCGTGAATATGACATTTCCAAGAAAGCATTCAGTACATGTTATAGTTACTATGAGTTCACTGTAATTCCGTTTGGGATAACAAACGCACCATCGGTATTCATGGACTTGATGCTCTGAACTTTCCAAGAGTATTTTGACTTGTTTGTGATTGTCCTTATTAACGACAAACTGGTATACTCTCAGTCTGAAGAAGAACATGTAAAACATTTGAGGTTGGTTTTGCATACCCTGAGAAGGAATAAACTCTTTGCCAAATTCTCAAAGTGTGAGTTTTGGCTGTCGTCAGTGACTTTTCTTGGCCATGTGGTTAGTGGAGAGGGTATTGCGGTGGATCCGACGAAGATAGTTGCGATACGAGAATGGTCTGTATTGGCTACGATAGCGAAAGTCAGGAGTTTCCTTGGACTTGTTGGCTATTACAGGCACTTCTTGAAGAACTTTTCGTGGATAGTATTACCTTTCACTACACTAACAAGGAAAGATTAGAAGTTCGTTTGGACGGCTGAGTGCGCAAGAGATTTTGAGGAGTCGTTTGATTACGACGCCTATTTTGAGTTCGCCATGTGGTATAGACAGCTATAAGATATATTGTGATGCTTCAAGGAGCAGCTTAGGTTGCGTTCTCCTGCAATTCGGAAATGTTATAGCTTATGGCTCATGCCAGTTGAAAGTGCATGAGCGAAACTATCCAGTCCATGACTTGGAGTTGGCGGTTGTAAATTTTTGCACTTAAGCTGTGGCGTCACTACTTATATGGCGTGAAAGTTGATATATTCACGGACCATAAAAGCCTTAAGTATTTAATAGATCAGAAGGATCTGAACATGCAACAACGGAGATGGATGGAGTTCCTCGGGGACTAAACTTTCCAGATACATTACACTCACGGAAAGGGAAATGTGGTCGCATATGCCTGGAGTTGTAGGACTCCAGTACTGGCAAGTTGGTTATAGATGCATGATGAACATCTGATCCAGGAGTTATAGGTCTTAGCCACTACAATTACGTACTTGAACTGGAAAGAGGTGCAATATGATCTCGCGGATAGAGTTCGACGGGAAATGGAACTCGATGAGAGTATGAAGCGCTATACAGCGGATGAGTCAAATTCCCAATTCTCTTTGGATGACAGTCTTTTGAGAAAGGACGGTCGTTTGTGCGTCCCAAATGTGGGTAAACTACAGGAGGAGTTGATGTATGAAGCACACTTTACTAAATACTCAAGCCACCCAGGGACCACAAAATATACAAGGACATGAAAAAGATGTTCTAGTGCCCGGGTTTAAAGAAGAACATAGCTCTTTACATGGCAAAGTGTCAAACTTGTGCCTGAGTAAAAGCTAAATGTCAGAAGACTGTAGGTTTTTTGAAATCATTACCAATTCTGGTATGGAAGTTCGATGGTATATTATGGATTTCATGCACGGATTGTCGAGATCTCAAAGCGGGAACGATGCCATATGGGTGATCGTTGACGAATTGACAAAGGTATCGAACTTCATAGCAAATAAGAGGGATGATTCAGTTGAAAAATTTGCTAAGTTATATGTTAACAACAAAATACGTTTGCACGGTGCGCCCTGTAGCATCGTCAATGAAAAAAATGGGCGCTTTACTTCAAATGATTGTAGGCTAATCCACCAGTTGTTGGGTATGAAACTGAAGTTCAGAACGACCTTTCATCCACATGCGGATGGGAAGACTGAAAGGACGAACATGACAATGAAGTATATGCTCCGTATGTGTGCCTTGGATTTCAGGAAAAGGTGGGATGACCATCTCTATATGATCGAGTTTGCCTATAATAATAACTATCAAGCTAGCATTCAGATGGCACCCTTCGAAGCTTTATACGGTAGGAAGTGTCGTACTCCTTTAGCTTGGTCGGAAATAGGCGAATCAAAGTTGTATAAACGTAATGAGGATGAAGATGCCAATTCAACTATACACACTATTCGAGAGCGGTTATTGATGGCTCAAGATAGACAAGCAAAGTACTAAAACGTCAAGCAACGAAATGTGGAGTTTGCGGTGGGCGATTGGGTATATCTAAAAATAAAACAATTTAAAGGCGCGTTCAGGATTCGAAGCTTGAAAAAGCTGAGTCCGAGGTACCTTGGTCCATTTGAAGTGATTGAACGAGTTGGTGAAGCTGCTTATCGACTAGCTCTTTCGACGGAGCTAAGTGGTTTACATGATGTGTTTCACATCTCGGTGTTATGGAAGGCTTTGCAAACGCCTACGCAGGTGATTGTGGATGGTCATGTACTGGTGGATAGTGGGCTAATGACGAAGGTTAGACCCATTCGTATCGAGGATAACGAGATCAGACAACTACGTAACAAAGCAATCAGGATGGTCAAAGTCCGTTGAGACAATTATGGCCGTGAAGAACTGATATGGGAGCGTGAACAAACCATGTGAGAGGAATTTCCCGAGTTGTTTTTATAAATTAATGTTGTAAGCTGATGTACTGATTTCCTTTCAATGAATAAAATTTCGAGACAAAATTTCTTAATGGAAGGGATAATTGTAATGCCCCAAAAATCCTGAAAAAAAGGAAGGATTGGAAATTAACGCGCAATGACAATGTTAATGCCGGCGTTAGCTATAGAATTAAATCATTTGGCATCTCGGGTATCTACCGTGTGGCGGTAGGTATCACATGGCGATTCGACAGACTCAACGCTTTCGATAAAGTGTTGAGTGTAGAAAGGCATCGCGTATGAAATCACTCGACGCACTAAGCTCGACGAAGATGTGACTACCACACGGCGGTGATTAACGCGCAACGATAGCTGATTAAATTGACTTTCATCACTCGACGGTAGTGAGTTAACACGGGCAGTAGTTTGCCACGTGGCAGTAAGGTGGAGGCTATTTTGGGCGACAAAGCGAAGTCCATTAGGCCAAGCGGTAACCACCTTTACCGCGTGGCAGTAATACCGCGCGGCGGTATTCTTTTAAGGGTTGGATTTGAGATTTTATTCTCATTTTCCTCTCTCACACTTTCTCTCTTGGTTCTTGAGCTTCTTGAGGGAAGAGGAGGAAAAATCTAGGAGGCTAAGGGGAGAAGGGATCCAAGGTTACTTGTGATCGGAATTGCGAGTCGACGCTAGATCCGCAGAAAGGAAGCCGTGACGCTCAGTTCCATCAGGATCAAATAACAAGGCCATGGCTCCCAAGGATAGGGTAACGATCTTCCTTCTTGGACAAGTGAAGTCCTCCTTTTTGCATAGACATGGTGTAACAGGACAAATTCCTGAAACAGGCAATTTTTGGGTGACACGGCCTGGGACAAGGGCGTGTCCCAGGGCGTGTCCGTTGTACGGCCTGCGAAACGGGCGTGTCGCAAGCGTGTCGGGTTGTGTCGACGATGCCCCAAAAATCCTGAAAAAAAGGAAGGATGCGGGACACGGGTGTGTCTGGTGAACACGGGCGTGTGAAATTAACGATTTCATGTGTGGCCGTCCTGCGTGCCGCAATGACAATAAGGCCAGGGTGTGTGAGTTGTCCTGGTGTTGTTATATAAATGTGGTATTTATATATTGGTGACATTCTGGTTTGAGTTCATGCTAACAAGTAAAAATGCTGCGCTAGAATGGAATGAGTTAAGGATACGCATAGATTTTGATTTCCATACGTAATCCTTCGCTTGTCTGTGCTATATGGCGTGGGGCCCCGGCCGGACCCACTTATATCATGTGACGGGTGGGGTGTTACAAAGTGGCAGAGCCAGGTTGAGATTGTTTGGGAGGAGAGAACATAATTACTCATGAATGTCCACTAGGAATGTATGTCATGCACATGTTGTGCGTGAGTGTGTAGTCAATGTACTACCGTTATGATTGGAAGTATTAATGGTGTTCTGTACATTGATAGGTGGCGAGGGATGGAGCTGGGCCGTCTGAAACAGCGGTCGGATGAGAGTGCAGCACCCGTGGAAGCGCCTATGCCTACCTCAGCAGAGGCCATACGGGTGGTGACGGAGACAGTGCTTGCAGTGTTACAAGCACAGCCAACTGAACAGGCAAGACCTGGTGGAAGGCAAGAGCATGCTGCAGTGGTGATGGAAGCGCAAGCAAGTGACGACTCATTGTCACGTTTTATGCACTTCCATCCACCTACATTTGGTGGAGCGCTTTCATCAACGCAGGCAGAAGATTGGTTGGCAAGAGTAAAAAGGATCCTAACTGCAATCAGGATGGTAGAGGAACAAAATGTGATGTTGGCCACTTTTCTATTGGAGGGAGATGCGAGATTGTGGTGGGATGAGATTGAAGTGCACCACTTGGCAGGTCGAGGTTTAACGAAGATTTCAATGGACGAATTCTCCCAAATATTTTTAGCCAAGTATGTGCCAGTGGCGCAGAGGATTGCGATGGAAAATGAGTTTCTCCGTCTGGTGCAGGGTGAGCGAGATATTGATACTTACCTGCATGAGTTTACAAGATTGGGGAGATATGCGGGATCTACCTTTGCGGAGGAAGCGCAAAAGACAAATCGGTTTTATGGAGGATTGCGGGATGAATTGAGATTGGCACTTCCGAGTTCCGTGAGCCAAGGCTTCCAAGCGTTGGTCGATACAGCCCGTGCTTTGGAGAAGGATATGAAGCGAGTACAGGAGAATAAGAGTGGGCAATAGAAAAGTCAGAGTTTCAATCGGATCAATCGGAGTTTAGACGACGAGAGAAGAAACGATTTAGGCCGGTAGAATCAGCGCCGTCGACTGTTTCTTCGGGGCGACGTATGGACCAGGACGTGTGGATACACGTATATGCTACAAATGTGGGCAGCAAGGACACATAACAAAATTTGTTGCGAATGCCCCTCCAGGGAGTGAGAAAAAGACAGTGCATCATATGAAGAAAAAGGGAAAGCAGTGGCTGAGTCATCTGCACCCCGGACGCAACCTCGCTTTCATGCTATGGAATGCAAGAGCCACAAAGCTCTGTTGGGGAAACTCAGCCTCGGGTGTTTAATTTATCTTTAAGATACGCGAATTTCAAAATCGGGAGGCTGAGCGGAAGTGAAGTGTGTTGTGAATCACTTTTGACTGAATCAGAACTTGATGGATCCTCCATGGTGTATGTAAATGATGTTTATGAGTTGAAATGATTTATGAGTTTGTGCTTGTGATGAGATAAATCATGTTGTTTTGTTTTGAGGTCTGATGTGGCTGAATGTGCACACGTGGAAGTTAGGGATGTTTGTTGTGCTGTCTGTTTGTTAGTGTGTGCGGAGGCTTGGGGTGTACGCTTTTGTGATGTTGTGGTTGATTGGCTGCTTGGAGTCAAATTTCGAGGACGAAATTATTTGAAGGAGGGGAGGATTGTAACAAGCCAAATTCCTGAAACAGGCAATTTTTGGGTGACACGGCCTGGGACACGGGCGTGTCCCAGGGCGTGTCCGTTGACACGGCCTGCGACACGGGCGTGTTGTAGGGCGTGTCGGGTTGTGTCGACGATCGGCCTTGGTCTTGACGATTTTTTGTCTCGACGAGGTGTCGAGAGGGGGCACACGGCCCAGGACACGGGCGTGTCCAAGGCCGTGTCGTGTGCTCGACGACTGTTACTCGACGATCGCCGAGTATTGCGTTCTAGTGAAGACACGGCCTGTGACACGGGCGTGTCACAGGGCGTGTCAGTGGTCAGCGAACTCAGCTCGGCGTCTTGAGCCGGGGCATGTTTGCGGGACACGGGTGTGTCCTAGCACACGGCCAGGAACACGGGCGTGTGCCAGGCCGTGACGCCAGGCTATGTGAAGAGCTGTGTTTGGATTTCCATGTGTGGCCGGCCTGCGTGCCGATGTACGAAATTGTTGCTATATAAAGAGGAACCTGTAAGGCCATAAGGCTCCCAAGGTGTGTGAGTTGTATACATTCCTGGTGTTGTTATATAAATGTGGTATTATATATTGGTGGACGATTCTGGTTTGAGTTCATGCTAACAAGTAAAAATGCTGCGCTAGAATGGAATGAGTTAAGGATACACATAGATTTTGATTTCCACACGTAATTCCTTCGCTTGTCTGTGCTATATGGCGTGGGGCCCCGGCCGGACCCACTGTTATATGTCATGTGACGGGTGGGGGTGTTACACATGGAATCCCCCACCAAAAGGTGGAAGAACGATTGAATTCTGATGGGTTGATACGTGATATCCCAAGATAGTTTTGCATATAGATCCAGAAATCGTAGTATGAAATATGCATGCTATGTGACACCCATCTTGACAGGTTGGTCTAGATTGGTGATGTTTTATTTTGCATGCAGGAGAATACTCCAAGTATAAATGTGTCGTTTATGGAGTTAGAGGGTTGTGCCCATAAATTGGATAGATGTTCTAGTTGTGATTGAGTCTGGAGACAGAAGAGAAATTCTGTCGTTAATACCAGGCGATAGTGACTATCGCTGACAATAGCTTCCAGATATGAATGTGCTTGCGCAGCCTGTCTCATGGAGACCTTGGGGCTAGCAGGTGAGCTGTGAGCCTAGGTGCCCAACTTTGGTGGCCATGAGAGCCATTGTACATAAAGTTGGTTATGTTTTGAATTACGGGCAAGGGGAAGCTGGCCCGCATCATGTAGGTTGGACATGAAGGTTCTGACCTTCGGCGATTGCATGGAGAGTTGAGCAACAGGCTATGGATGAACTGTATCTGCGTTATGCTAGTTCGACTCGAATGCCTAAAGTAATTGGTTTCGGCGGTGGAACACATAATGAGAGTCTTAGGAAGTGTGTCAGAAAGACTGGAATGCTCAAAGTTACCGTTATGTCTGGGACCTCTGAATGGTGGTGAGGCTGGATATTGTCAGTACATCGAGTACGTGCCTTGAGTGCACAGAACGTTTTGCAGTTGATGCATACATTTGTGATGTATTGAATGGTGCTTAAGTGTACCTTCTTGTGATATATATGAATGTCATGTATGCATGGAAGGAATACCGCTAGCCCAGGAATGGGGTAGGGTCGTTATAAATTAGTCAGCTAAAGCTGACCGTTGCCTTATTTGCCACCTTTATGGTGGATTATCCCTATGCAGGTGCTGGAGAGTTGAGCCGAAAGTAATGAGTTGCAGACCTTGATGCTATGCCGGCCCTCGAAGGACAAGCGAAGAACTGTTATTGCTTTCATGTTTGGCCAACCTACGATCCGATGTTTGTAAAACCCCTTGTTGAAGAATAATTGTAAGACCTTAAGGCCGTAAAATTTTGTATATTTTGTAATAACATTCCTATGGTTTTATATAGTGGACATTGTTGATACTTGAGTTCAATTTAACCCATGAAGCTTCCGCAAGAATGCTCCGAGTTAGCATTCGTTTGGTCTTTTGATATTAACATGTAAATCCGGTGACTGTCTGTGGAATATAGCGTGGGGCCCCGGTTGGACCCTCAGTTATATTTCATTTGACGGATGGAGGTGTTACACCTATCCTAAGTGATCAACAACCTCTCCCGGATTGTACGAATAGTCGAATTAGCATCTTTGACTTTCTTTCACTTAAATAACTTAGTTTCGCCCGTCTCCAGCCACGACAAGGGAGTACGAGACTTTCTACCACAAAGGGCCTCAAAGGGTGCCATTTGAATACTTGCTTGGTAGTTATTATTGTAGGCGAACTCGATCATATAAAGGTGGTCCTCCCATCTCTTCCCAAAATTTAGGGAGCACATGCGAAGCATATCCTCCATCGTCCTGTTTACCCTCTCGTTCTGACCATCTTTCTAAGGATGAAAGGGCATACTGAACTTCAGTTTGGTACCCAATAGTTGATGGATAAACCTCCAATCATTAGACGTGAAACGCCCATCTCGATGCAATCGTACGATATTTTTAACGCAAAGCTTCACCTATTTTTCCACTGAATCGTCCTACCTATTCGGAATGAAGTGCGACACCTTTGTTAAATGATCAATGATCACCTAAATGGTATCGTTCCCCTTATGCGATCTCGACAAGTCATGCACAAAATTCATGAATATGTCGTCAAACTTCCACTATGATATAGGTAATGACTTCAGAAATCCACCGGGCTTCTAATATTCGGCCTTTACTAAGGTACATGTCTGACACTTCACCACATATAGAGATATGTCCTTTTTCAATCCTAGCTAATAGAACAACTTTTTCATGTCCTTGAACATCTTTGTGCTCCCCAGGTGGATTGAGTACTTTGTGAAATGTGCCTCGTACATCAACTCCTCCCGTAATTTGTTGGAGCATGCATTCCATGCTTCCTAGTTTGCTAATAACAAATCTTATTTGTATTTGATATCTGGATGTTATTGGTGTGTAGGTAACACAGGTTAATATCTCATATCTTTTTGATGATGAATCAGATCAGAATTGAGCTCGTGAGATATCGCCAGGTGATAGTGGGTATCACCAATAGGGGATAGCGCCACTCGACAGTCGACACTCGACGTAATTCGGCTCAATGCTGGACGAAATCATGGCTTGGAGATATCGCTAGGCGATAGTGGGTATTGCCACAGGTGATAGCGCCACTCGACGCATTTCCGCTCGACGCTCGACGAAATTGTGGCCACTGTTATTTCGCTATCGCCAGATGGCGATATCCGGTATCGCGCGACGATAATGCACGATTCAGCGCTCAGCGTTTGTGCGATGCGAAAATGAGGAGTTTGTGAGACATGTGGCAGCGGTTACCGCTATCGCTAGATGGCGATACCCAGTATCGCCCGACGATAGCGCCAGAATATAAAAGTCTCTCATTTTCTGAGAAAGTTACGAATTTCATTACCTGGAGTGCACTTACCTTCAAAGACGATCCAGAGAGCTCCAGAACTCAGAGATACTCCATACTCTTAAGAAGGCCAAATAACATGGAAGATTAACGGCACATGCAAAGCATTCAAAGCATCTCTTACAAGGATTCATTGGCATCTTCAGCGCTTTGTTTGAAGGGAGTGTCTAGCCTAAAGTGCTCAATTTGTTTTTAGTTATTTTCATTTATTTTCTCATTGTAATCGGAAGGGAAATCGCCGCCTTGTGCGTGGCGTCTAGGTCCTTGTATGGCTTAGGAGAAAATTGCCGCCTTGTGAGTGGCGTCCAAGTCCTTGTGTGGATTAGGGAGAAATCGTTGCCTTGTGTGCAGCGTCTAGATCGGGGTTAGATCTAGGGGGAGGCTAGTAGCAAGATCTAGGGAGAGATACGCTTTAGCCTGCCGGTTCTTGGTAGAAGAACCGCCGAATACACTAGAAAATTATTTATTTCATGAGCCTTTGTCTCTAGCTCTATAGAGACACTTTGTATGCAATTTAACTCTTTTGAAATATATCATTATTGTTTCTAGCTAGTATTTGTTTGCACTCTTCTATTACTTTGTTGTTATTCATCTTGTAAAGGTTGCTTAGATTATTTAAGAAAATTAAAAAGAACCCTTATTCACCCACCTCTAAGGGCGCCGTAAGATCCAACACTTGGTATCAAAGCCAGGTTGCTCCAAAAACAGTTTCACCACCGGGAGTAATGGCGCAAAACACACACGTGTTTTCTGAGGGGCAAGGTATTAGTAGACCTCCCTTATTCACGGGCACTGACTACAACTATTGGAAAGCTCGAATGCGATGCTTACTTATAGCACTAGATATTGATGTTTGGGGCATGGTAGAAACATGCTACACTGCCCCTATTACTATTGTAGGAAGTGTCTCTATGGAGAAACCCAAGGACAAATGGGACGAAGCTGATAAGCTTCGATGTAAAAATAACGCTAAGGCAATGAACGCTTTATTTTGTGCATTGGATAGGACTGAATTTAACCGTGTTTGTGCATGTGATACTGCATATGATATTTGGAATCTTCTTGAAGTTACTCGTGAAGGAACATCACAGGTAAAGGACTCGAAGCTTTTCCAACTAGAATCGGAGTTTGAGAAGTTAAAAATGGAGGTTGATGAAGATATAGACTCCATGTACACGAGGTTTAGCAAGATAGTAAACTACTTGAGGATTCTAGGGAAGAATTTCTCAAATGGAGATTTGGTGAGGAAAATACTTAGATCACTTCTCCCGAAGTTTAATCCTAAAGTGACTGCCGTCTCAGAGTCACACGATCTAAAATCTCTCCAAATTGAGAATATCATAGGCAACTTAAAAACTCATGAAGTAGAGTTGAGGATTCAACAACAAGAGTATAACTTGGAGCCAAGAAAAAAAGCTTTGACGTTGAAGTCCAAGAAGGAGAAGGAAAGCGAGTCTGATGAAAGTGATGATGAAGATGAAGAGAGTTTGTTTGTGAAGAAATTCAGGAGATTTATGAGAAATCCTGAAAGAAGAAAATCTTTCAAGAGATTTTTCAAGAGGAAAGAAAGTGGGAATAGGAAAGGAAAATCCCAAGCTGAAGGAGAGAATGATGAAGATAGACCACCACCCGAATGCTATCATTGCAGGAAGATTGGTCACATAAAGAGCAAGTGCCCAAAGTATCTGAAAGAGATGAAGGAGAAGCGTCACCGAAAGAAAGATAAGAGGAAAGTTATAAAGGCTGAAACATGGGATGAAGCCACTTCTAAGGAGTCGAGCAGTTCAGGGTCAGAAACTGAAGAGGAGGCCAACATGTGCTTGATGGGAAAGAGCGCTTCATCTTATGATGAAGGAAGCAGTGTCCAGAGCGACACTGAGGAAACTCCTGAAACTTATGATGATTTATTTTCAGAATTTTTAAGTACTTGCGAGTATTTAGATAAAAAACTACATGCAATTAAGTTGATCAAATCTGAAAATAAAGTTTTAGTTAAAGAAAATAAAAAACTAAAAAATGAAGTAAAAATTCTTGGAAAAGAGAAAGTGTCTTGTCAAGAGGATTGTCCATCTTTGACAAAGATAATGGAACTTGAGAAAGATCTCTCTAAGACTCAGACTCGGGTTGAAACTCTTACAAAAGAGAAAAAGGCCTTAAAGAGATCTCTAAAATTCTCTCAATCTTAAGTGGAAGGCATCAAGAAGTCCTTCGCTAATTGTTACGGCACCATAGTTGCCGAAAATAATGTACTAAGGGGACAAGTCTGAAATTTAGAAATGGCCACTAACAAATTTGGAGTGGGCCAAAAATCTCTAAATATGATTTTGGGAAACAAGTACTATTGTTCTGGAAAATTTGGACTTGGATACTCTCCTGAATGCTATCACCCAGCGACATCCACTGTCGCCGACGATAAGAAAAATTCCAGGAAATTTAATTCTCAGGTTAAAAATAATAAAGCCCATGTCCCTGTAGCTTCCAGCAAAGGGTCAAAATTTACTTTAAAAAACTCGTCGCCTTCTTTTATCAACTGTGCCAAATGTTATAAGTTTCATCACACAACTCATACTCGTAAGAAGACGGGATACTGCTCAATCAAACAAATCTGGGTGCCTAGGGCTTCCACCTATTCTATGGGAGGAACCACTTGGGTAGCCGGATCTTTACTCTCATCCTCTTTCTAGGTGTGTTGGCAGGCTAAGGACAAAGAATACATGTGGTACTTGGACTCAGGGTGTTCCAAGCACATGATGGGCAATAAATCAAAGTTCCTTAGCCTGGAGATGAAGAAAGGAGGAGTAGTTACTTTTGGCGACAACGAAAAGGGGAAAATCATCGGCATTGGAGTAGTAGGTAAACATGAAGAGCCTCTCTTCTACAATGGGTGGATGACGATGAAAACCTTGGAGACAAAGATGAAGAAAAAGGAGTCGAACAAAAAAGAAGAAGAGCAAGGATATGTGCCTCCAAGCGAACTCAGATTTTCAAAAGATCATCCCCAAGATTTTGGTTATTGGAGAACCATCAAGAGGGGTAAGTACTCGTTCATCCGTACGTGAATTATTTTCAAATATGTGCTTTATTTCTGATATAGAACCTAAAAGCGTTGAAGCTGCTTTAAATGATAATTCTTGGTTTTTAGCTATGAATGACGAGCTTAATCAATTTGAATGTAATAAAGATTGGAAGTTAGTAGAAAGACCGTCAAATCATCCTGTTGTAGGGGTTAAATGGATTTTTAAAAATAAACTTGATAGTGAATCTAGGGTCACTAGGAACAAAGCTAGACTCGTAGCAAAAGGTTATTCACAAATAAAGAAATAGATTTTGATGAAACTTTTGCACCTATAGCACGTTTAGAAGCAGTTAGAATATTTCTTGCATTTGCTAGTTTCAAGAAGTTTAAATTATTTCAAATGGATGTCAAAACTGCTTTTCTTAACAGGTATATTAAGGAGGAGGTTTATGTAAAACAACCTCCAGGCTTTATTGATGTTAGATTTCCTGATCATGTTTATAAATTAGAAAAAGCCTTGTATGGTTTGAAACAAGCACCCCGAGCATGGTATGATAGATTGACTATTTATTTATTAAAAAATAATTATAAAATGGGCAGTGCTGATTGTACTTTATTTGTTAAATATATCCATGATGATCTTATCATTTTACAAATATATGTTGATGATATTATTTTTGGATCCACAAATGAAAAATTATGTGATAGTGTTATTAAAATTATGAAGAATGAATTTGAAATGAGCATGGTAGGAGAACTCACTTATTTTCTTGGTTTTCAAATTACTCAAAAGCATGATGGAATTTTATTTGCCAATCTAAATATATTCATGATGTTTTAAAAAGATTTGGGTTTGAAAATCTAAAACAAGCAAATACCCCCATGAGTGTCTCATTAAAGTTAGGAAAAGCTGAAAGTGGAATATCCATAGATCAAACACTTTATAGAGGAATGATAGGATCACTATTATATTTGACTGCCTCTAGGCCTGATATTATGTTCGCTGTATGTTTATGTGTTAGATTTCAAGCTAATCCCAAAGAGTCTCATTTAAAAGCATTTAAACACATTTTTAGATATTTTATTGGCACATCTAAATTAGGATCATGATATCCACATAACGATACATTTATATTACATGGCTTCTTTGATTCAGATTATGCTGGATGTTCATTAGATCGTAAAAGCACCAGTGGCACCTATCATTTTCTTGGCCCTTCACTTATCTCTTGGTCGAGTAGGAAACATAATTCTATTGCCTTATCTACTACTGAGGCCGAGTACATAGCACTAGGCAATTGTTGTGCACAAGCGTTATGGATGAAGCAAACATTAGAAGATTTTGGAATAGTTCATGAAACCATTGAATTAAAATGTGATAATAAAAGTGCAATTGACTTAACGTATAATCCAGTTCATCATTCTAGATCCAAACACATTGATGTATGTCACCACTTTATAAGAGATCACATAAAACAAAATACGATCAAAGTCAATTTTATAAGCATTGATTCACAACTTGCGGATATTTTCACTAAACCACTTCCAGATTCCCGTTTTTCATTTTTACGATTAGAACTAGGAATTTTAGACTTGTCAAATTAATAAATTACCATCGCAAGCCTCACAGAAAATTAACATAATTACATTATTAACATCATGAACATTAAACCAAAATAACCATTATATAAATCATAAGTGGAAACACCACAATTTAAACATTCCATATCAAGTCTTACATTTTTCCAGAAGAAATACCACATATCATTACATAATAGATAATATTACAGCATGAAATCAAACTCTAAGGCAATTCAAGAAAGTTCACTATCGCTGGCGATAGTGACTGTCGCCCGGCGATAGTGGCAAAATGTCCAGCAATCCAGAACCCGGTATCGCCCGACGATAGTGAACTTTTGCTGATTCTTCAAATTGTTTTGCTTACTCAGATTTAAGCCAGGTGTAATGTTTTTTTTGAGTTTTATACTAACTTGGTTCTCTAGTTCACCACTCTTATATCCGTTCTACATATTTCAGTACTAGTGTTCTTAAACACGTGAAATTGTTTTTGCATGCCTCTAAGTATGAGAAATCTTTTAGTTATGATAATGTTATTTCACTCACGATTGTGCAAATCTTCGTATGCATCCATCTTACAAAATGTGAATTGTGAATGTTTTTTACCATAACCACTTGTGATGCATGTTTTCGGCTTCTGCTTTATCCGAGCTTAGTACTGTGCACCATAATATTAAATTATTCTGTATACTCTCATAAGTGAATTCAGACTCCTTTGTTCAGCTAAAGAAAAAAATGTGAGTAACAAAAGTGTATCATCCCAAAAGTACAAACCTTTGGTGATTGTTTCACACAACTAAAAAGAAAACACTCAAATAATACATGGCTGACAAGGAACCTCCACCAAGCACTACTTACCCTCCTGATAAGTCTTCATGAGCATTGCGAGGTTGAGTACCTTGACAAGAATTGTAAAGTGTCTTGTGCAAATCTTTACATGAATAATTTCTTTCTTATGTGCGCTGAACTCTTGGGTACGAGTATAGCTCCGCATGTATATCTCTATGTTATGTTTTTTTTAACATTCGCATGTTCATGTTTTTTTTGTAAGCCTACGCATACGTTTCACCACACCATATCACTTGTACACAACATTATCCTCTCTAAACGTTCTTCTTATGAGAATTGGACTGAGAACTATTTCACCAAAACTTTTCACTAGTGTATGTGTTTGTGATATAGTTTGTTGAACGTTGCCACAATTATTGTTTACTCATTTTATTTATTCTACATTGCTCACCTGCATCTCTAAGTTTCTATTTTCTGTTTTTTTCCTTCTTTCGCTTCCGCCGCATTTTTAGATCTCTTTTGACAATACTAAAGGGGGAGAAACTTTACAAAAGCAATCATTCACCGAAGTATGTTCTTATATCTTTGTGCACACTTGGAAGGACCATTATTTGTTTGAATTATTTCTAATATTTTTAATTAAACTACATGACATTTAATATGCTTCCATTTAGGGGAGATCACATGTAGGGGGAGTGTTTCATCCAAGAGCAATTGTGCACATACACTTGTTTTGTCTTGATACTCACATAGAGTGGACCTTTTTAACATTCATGATTTCTTTCTTAATGGATTTGTTATTATCAAAAGGGGGAGATTGTTGGAGCATGCATTCCACGCTTCCTAGTTTGCTAATAACAAATCTTGTTTGTATTTGATATTTGGATGTTATTGGTGTGCAGGTAACACAGGTTAATATCTCATATCTTTTTGATGATGAATCAGATCAGAATTGAGCTCGGGAGATATCGCCAGGCGATAGTGGGTATCGCCAACAGGCGATAGCACCACTCGACACTCGACACTCGACGCAATTCCGCTCGATGCTCGACGAAATCATGGCTTGGAGATATTGCTAGGCGATAGTGGGTATTTCCACGGGCGATAGCGCCACTCGACGCATTTTCGCTCGACGCTCAACAAAATTGTGGCCACCGTTATTTCCCTATCTCCAGATGAAGATATCTGGTATCACGCGGCGATAGTGCATGATTCAGCGCTCAATGTTTGTGCGATGAGAAAATGAGGTGTTCGTGGGACACGTGGCAGCGATTACCGCTATCGCTAGATGGCGATACCCAGTATCGTCCGACAATAGCACCAAAATATAAAAGTCTCTCATTTTCTGAGAAAGTTACGAATTTCATTACCTGGAGTGCACTTACCTTCAAAGACGATCCAAAGAGCTCCAAAACTCAGAGATACTCCATACTCTTAAGAAGGCCAAATAGCGTGGAAGATTGATGGCACGTGCAAAGCATTCAAAGCATCTCTTGCAAGGATTCATTGGCATCTTCAGCGCTTTGTTTGAAGGGAGTGTCTAGCCTAAAGTGCTCCATTTGTTTTTAGTTATTTTTCATTTATTTTCTCATTGTAATTGGAAGGGAAATCGCCTCCTTGTGAGTGGCGTCTAGGTCCTTGTGTGGCTTAGGGAAAATCGCCGCCTTGTGAGTGGCGTCCAAGTCCTTGTGTGGCTTAGGGAGAAATCGTTGCCTTGTGTACAACGTCTAGATCGGAGTTAGATCTAGGGGGAGGCTAGTAGCAAGATCTAGGTAGAGATACGCTTTAGCCTGCCGGTTCTTGGTATAAGAACCGGCAAATACACTAGAAAATTATTTATTTCATGAGCCTTCGTCTCTAGCTCTATAAAGACACTTTGTATGCAATTTAACTCTTTTGAAATATATCATTATTGTTTCTAGCAAGTATTCGTTTGCACTCTTCTATTACTTTGTTGTTATTCATCTTGTAAAGGTTGCTTAGATTGTTTAAGAAAACTAAAAAGAACCCTTATTCACCCCCCTCTAAGGGCGCCGTAAGATCCAACATAATTTGCCCACATTTGGGATGCACAATCAATTGTTCTTCCACAAAAGGCCGTCACCAGCAGTAAACTGGGCATTTGACCCATCCAAAGACTCTGCCAAGTAGCGTCTCATACTGACATCTAGCTCCAGCGCTTGCCAAATTCGGTCTGCGAGGTCATACTGCACTTATGTCCAGTTTAAACATGCTTCAACACTAGACCTCCTATCAACACAAGAGATCTCCAAGGCCTCTAAACCTCTAATAAGATGCTCATCATGCATCTGTATCTAGCTGGCCTGTGCAGGAATCTTACGACTTAGTGCATCCCCAACATCATTTCACTTGCTAGGAACATAATGTATCTTGAAGGTATAGTCTCAAAGAAACTCCATCCACCTCTGCTGGCACATATTAAAGTCCTTCTGATCTAACATATATTTCAGGCTCTTATGGTCTGTAAAGAAATCGACCTTTACGCCATACAGGTAATGCCTCCAAAGATTCAGAGCGAATATCACGACGCTAACTCCAAATCGTGGACCAGATAATTCCTCTCGTGCACTTTCAATTGACGCGAGCCTTACGTTATCACCTTCCCATGTTGAAGTAAAATACAGCCTAAGCCGCTCCTTGAGCCGTCACTATAAATTTCATAGCCCTCCAAACCACATGGAAAGCACAAAATAGGCATCGTGGTCAGACGACTTTTCAATTCTTCAAAAGCTTGTGTGCACGCCGACGACCAAATAAACTTCTGATCCTTCCTTGTCAAGGTAGTGAGAGGTAACGTTATACACAAGAAGTTCTCTACAAAGCGCATGTAGTAGCCGACAAGGCCCAGAAAACTCCGGACTTCTGCTACAATAGACAACGTAGGCCACTCCCGTATCGTAACTATCTTCACCGGATCCACTGCAATTCCCTCTCCACTAACTACATGACCAAGGAATGCTACCGAAGACAACCAAAACTCATACTTAGAGAACTTGGCGTACAATTGACTACTCCTCAGGGTCTCGAAAATAGTGCGCAAATGATCTGCATTGTTGAAACCGAGAGCTCAGCATCTTGTGGAGTTCACCCTTGGGGAAGGGGTGATCGCGCACTACTTCTCTCCTGCAAGCCAAATAGTAAAAGGAAATGGAAACTGACCCAAGGGCTTGGCGTGGAGTCCTACCACACATCCGGAAGATCTTAGAACGCTTCCCCTCCTTAGCCAAAGGCCGAGATAAGGCTATCTCGAAAAGCGTAAGAAGATCTGAATACTGGTAAGCGTGCCTTCTGAGGTGCCCCTTGGGTCCTATTTATAGATTTTTGAAAACAGCCTGCAAATAGCCAACCTTCGCTGTTTTGAATAGCTATGTGCAGCCAAAATAGGTCTGCCAATAGCGTAACACTGCTATTTTATCAAGCTATTCGCACCTTTGGCAAGGGAACCCAGGTAATTTGCCTCTGGCCCCCACTGTGTAAGTCCCAAGGGTCCGGAGGTTAGCTCACCACAACCCTCCATCTCGCTGGGGCGGGCTCGACCAGACTCTCGAAACCCGCCTTCCCTCCTTAGACGAGCACGAGCCAGGCTGTCGTAGCCCGTCGATCCTCGCTCCGAGGAGTGCTGGTGGCCAGATCGCCTATAGGAGAGCCGGCTAGCCAGTGTAATGCCCCGAAACTCAAAAGAGGGACAGACAGCGTTTAGAACCAAGTTTGGTGCTTCGTAGGGGTCACACGGCCTAGGACACGGGTGTATCCAGGACCGTGTCGTGCTCGGGTTCGACGATCTTGCCGAGTGGTCGACGAAAATGCAATCGACGATCGTCGAGACAACGAACACGGCCTGAGACACGGGCGTGTCCCAGGGCGTGTCCTGCTCAGGCTATTAGCCGAGCTGTATCGAGGGAGGAAAACGGCCTGGAGCCCAGGCATGTTCGGGTTGACACGGGCGTGTCAAAATCGACATGAGCGTGTCGAGAACCCATGTTGTCACAACCCGCATTTTCTATGAATTTGAGAAGTATCAGAGTATGATAAAACACACATCGTGATGCCATGTCGAGCAGGGGATAACTGTCGACGCTCAGGCGAACACCATCTAACTAGACTATGAAAATTCGTAAGTTTAATGATTAGAAAAATCAGTTATATTTTAGAGGTCGTATCCCTCGGCTCGGTGGATCACCTAGTCCACAGTTTAAAAACTATACTTATACGCGGCGAAAAATACTTTATTTATATTTGACACCCTATGAGAGTGCATAAGTGTCCCCCGAGGTCCACTAATACTATGCAAGACTCTAGATTTATTTTATATTATAAGTAGGAAAATAATCTTTTTACGTTACTTGGAAAGTAGTGTATGAGCTTTATAAACATGCTGATCATAAGATTTACTTATTATAGTGTTTTTAGATTTAAAAATAACTAGCAACCTAGCATAAAACTTCCCAAGAGCAAGTAGACTATCTCCAAAAAGGTAGCAGAAAAAGAAACATATCTAGTATCATAAGGTAAAACTACCAGTGGGCGCCAACAAACTGATACGAACCCACTGGCAAACATGTATGTCTATAAGAAAAGCAGAAAAACTAGCAACACCACAGCAAATCTAGTCGCCTACCCGGCTACTAATCAGAACCTGAGGCATTCATAAAAGAAAAGAACACCTCAGCAAGTAAAATAAGGAAATCAGAATTAGAGTGCTAAATCAAAATGGGACAAAAGAGAGTAAGTAATCATGACAGTAAAAGCAAACACTGTCCCAAGTAAGCCAAAGTACACCAAGTACCAGGTAACAACAACAATCCCTGCCCCAATCCCTGCAGAGGCTACAAGGCAAAAGATAAGAAAACTTGCCACAATATGTTGCATTCTACAAGGAAGAAACACCTAACAATCCTAATTTGTGAGTTAATGACAGTAGTAAACAACATGGACCTGAGTTGGTGACCAAAAACAGTCCCCCAAACCAAACAGTTCCAAATAAAAATAAAATTTCACTGTGTCAGCACAAATCCACCACAAACCCAGCCCGTACCTGGGATAAAAAGGGTGGCGGCCACAACAATACCCAGCCCGTACTTGGGACTAAAAAGTGGCCGCCACGGCTCGCACACAAAACATCCCGCTCCTTTAGAGCGTCAAAATACCACTACCTGCCATAACCCACGATTCGACTCTCAAAACAAAGGAAGAACGAAAGGCCGACAAGACATCCCCCCTAGGAGGTAATCACTCGGGAAGAAAAGAAACTGAAAAGGAATAAATCCCATCTTACAGGAATAAACGATCACAGTTACAGGAATCGTCGAACGCAGCTTGACGATTTTCGTCGAGCGCGGGAAAAATCGTCGAACGCAGGACAATCGTCGAACGCAGCTTGACGATTTTCGTCGAACACAGGTCACGGGAAATTGTCAAACTCCGTTCGACGATTTTCCTTTAGTCGAACATAGGACACGGGAAAAATCATCGAACGCCGTTTGACGATTTTCCTTTCGTCGAACAGAGGTCACGTGAATAATCGTCGAACGCCATTCGACGATTTTCCTTACGTCGAACACTGGCCACGGGAAAAATCGTCGAACGCCGTTCGACGATTTTCCTTACGTCGAACACTGGCCACGAGAGAATCGTCTAACTCCGTTCGACGATTTTCGTCGGACCCAGAACTACGGCAAATCGTCGAGCTCAGCTAGACGATAATCGTTGAACCCAGATCGACGATCTTCGTCGAACTGGCTGCATTGAGTGCACAACAATCCTGTACCTCCAACTTCATTTCCGACCAATCTTCTTAGCCTAATTCGATCCTATTACTCGTAATATAAGTATGGAAACCCACTGCTACTAGTTCTAGGGCTGAAAGGCTAATTGCTACCCCAAACCGAGATTAACAGGGAACACTTTGATAAAAAGAAAATAAGACTACAGCAACACGACCAGAAATTTGAGTTTCAGAATTTGAGAAAATGCAAAAAAGAATCATAAAGGAGCATTTATGGTTTAAGATCTCATGACTTTGATGGAAAAACAGAGCAAAATAAGCAAACTAGGAAACATGAATGATAGCAACAAATATGACATGAAAAAGGAGAAGAAAAACTTGGTAAGGGTAGGAGCACCACTTGCCTCAAATCCAGAATTTATCTTGCACAGCCCTTCCTCTCACTCTCAGCTCCAGCCGCAACAACACCTAAACAGGATTTTAAAGTTTTAATGGCGGAAAAGGGTCAAACTAAAAATTCCGAGACCCCTAGAAACACCACGAAAATTGAATCTCTTACCGTATGAATGAAGGTCTAGGCGAGAGTAATCCAAATCCGCTTTCGGAATCGAATTCCGTCCACTAACGCTCCCAGAATCGGCGTCTGAAGGGTAGTAGGGTTGGCGGTTTTTCTTCCTCTCGAACTGGCGACGATTATACTCTCATGGAAGGAGACAATGAATAGTCTCGTTTTTTGTCTTAAGGCTATATATATATATGCATGGACATGTCTTATCAGCCATAACCGCCACTTTAAAGCCACTGGATTCAATAAGTTTCAATAATTAATCATTTACATCGATTATTATTAATACATCAAAACAACGTGAAACCGAACCACCTCGAATTCCGACGAAATTCACACCGTAGCTAATTACCCACGCTACGAACGCAACAACGAAGTCGAAATAAACTTTCGACGAACAAAACTCGGGTTATCACTACCCGAAGCCAAAACACAAGCATCCCCCGAGAGGCCTCACCGGTCACCAAAATAGACCCGACTTGCTAGGGGATCTTGCCAAAAAGGCTACCAACAACCACACAAGGAACCTAAAGAGCTAAAACCACGCTCTAACAAATGGCACATGCCGGAAACATGTCAATGTAACGCCAAACGAGAATTAAATAATCACAGAAAAAATCAGGGGCGTTACTGTCACTCCCCCTAAAAGAAAGTTTCGTCCCGAAACTTTACGTACACAACTTCTACTATAGAAGGAAAGTAACAAAATAAGAGTTACTAGAAAGAAAACGTACCAATAAAATCAAGGGAACAGATGAGGGTGAGCCTCCCTCATATCCAACTCTAGCTCCCAAGTCGCGCTTTCCAACTCCAGACTCTTACATAGAACTTTCACCATCGGGATAGACTTTGTCCGCAGCACCCGATCTTGAGTATCCAAGATGCGGACCGGCACCTCAACATATGAAGGATTAGGTTCCAACTGGGGCACCGCATCCAAGACTTTCCCATTGCTTCGCACACACTTCCTTAGTTGGCTTACATGAAATACATTATGAACCTCTGGGAAATTTGCTGGCAAATCCAGCCTATAAGCAGACACGCCAATCCGCTCAACAATCTTAAACGAGCCCACATACCTCGGATCCAATTTCCAGTTCTTTCCGAACATCTTAACACCAACCATCGGGGAAACCTTAAGAAACACAAGGTCCCCTACAGCAAATTCCAAGTCAGACCTACGCCGGTTGGCGTTCTTCTCATATCTCTCCTGAGCTATACGAAGCTTTTCCTGAATAAGCTTCACCGCGACTTCCATTTCCTCGAGCGCATCCGGACCCAGCACATGCCTCTCACCGACCTCGGTCCAAAACAAGGGAGTTCTGCAGTGCCTCCCATACAGAGCTTCAAACGGAGCCATTTTCAAGCTCTCCTGGTAGCTGTTATTGTATGCAAATTCCATAAGCCGCAAGCTCTCATCCCACGCTCCACCGTGGTCCAAGATGTAGCACCTGATCATATCCTCAACTATCTAGTTCACCCGCTCAGTCTGGCCATTGGTCTGTGGGTGGTAAGCTATAGAATACCTCAAATATGTACCCAAACCCTCTTGCAGACTCCTCCAGAAGCGAGATGTAAAACGGGAGTTCGATCCGAAATGATGCTAACTAGCACACAGCGTAATCTGATGACTTCATTCAGATACAGCTCTGCTATCTTTTTCATCAGATAGTCAATCTTATACGGCACGAAGTGAGCACACTTCGTCAGTCTGTCCACTATAACCCAAACAGAATCAAATCCCCTTGGAGATCTTGACAAGTCCGTAATGAAGTCCATAGAAATACTTTCCCACTTCCAAGTAGGGATCTACAACGGAGTCAACTTGCCACCAGGACTTTCATGATCAGCCTTCACACGCTTGAAAGTGTGGCACTCAGCAACAAATCGGGCTATATCACCCTTCATACCATACCACAAGGCAATCTGCTTCAATTCATGATACATCTTTGTAGATCCTGGATGGTAGGCAACACTGGATCCATGAGCCTCTCTACATAACATAACCCTGATGTCTCCAACAGCGGGGATGCAAAACCTTCCGCGGTACTTCAAGGTACCCGCATCATCGATAGAAAAATCCGGCAACTCCCCTCTCTCAGTCCTGAGGTATAAGTGCAGAAGATCCGGATCATCCCTCTGGTGTAACCTGGTAAGTGCAATCCAAGACGGCACTGCCACTGCCAAACTGCTCTGCATGTCACAGCGTCCCACATAAATATCCATTAGGAGGAACTCTTCCACTAAATGATTGACGGTGAGATTAAAGATCTTCCCCGTCTTCCGGCTCAGGGCATCGGCCACCACATTGGCCTTGCCCGGATGATACTGTATATCCACATCATAATCGACCACATACTCCAGCCACCGCCGTTGGCGCAGATTTAACTCCTTCTGTGTGAACACGTACTTTAGACTTTTATGATCTGTGAAGATCTTGCACTGCGCACCATAAAGTAAATGTCTCCACAGCTTCAGGGCAAAGATCACTGCTGCGAACTCAAGATCATGCGTGGGGTAGTTCCTCTCATGAGTCTTCAATTGCCTCGACCCATACACAATCACCTTCCCTTCTTGCATAAACACACCTCCGAGCCCAACATGCGAGGCATCCACATACACATCATAGTCCATGCCCTTCATAGGCAATGTCAAAACAGGAGCAGTGCACAACCTTCTCTTTAGCTCTAGAAAGGCCTCCTCGCATTTCTCGCTCCAAATTAAGGCCGCATTCTTCTGAGTCAATCTGGTCAATGGTGTAGCCAGGGTAGAGAAACCCTCCACGAACCTCTTGTAGTAGCCGGCCATCCCTAGGAAGCATCTAATCTCCTTGGGTGTGCCCGGGTTGCTCCAATCCATCACTGCAGAAATCTTTTCCGGGTCAACCGAGATGCTGTCCTTGTTCACCACATGACCCAGAAAGGAAACCTGTGATAACCAGAATTCACATTTCTCAGCTTGGCAAATAACTGATGGTCTCTCAAAGCAGATAGAACCAATCACAGATACTGCTCATGCTCCTCAGCACTGCGAGAGTAGATCAACACATCATCGATGAATACCACGACGAACTTGTCTAGAAAGTCCTTGAACACCCGGTTCATCATGTCCATGAATGCTGATGGCGCGTTGGTCAAACCAAATGACATAACCAGGAATTCGAAATGCCCATGCCTCAACCTGAAAGCAGTCCGTGGAATGTCCAACTCACGGATCCTGAGCTGATGATAGCCCGAACGAAGATCGATCTTGGAGAATACCGTACTACCACGCAACTGATCAAATAAGTCATCGATCCTCGGCAGAGGGTACCTGTTCTTAATGGTGACTTTGTTCAGCTCCCTATAATCAATGCACAGCCTCATCGACCCATCTTTCTTCTTCACAAATAGAACAAGAGAACCCCAAGGCGACGAACTCGTCTTGATAAAATCTTTTGCCAACAACTCGTCCAGCTGGACTCGCAAATCCTCCAACTCAAGAGGGGCCATCCGATACGGCGCCTTAGCAATAGGACGCGTACCCGGTTCCAAATCAATCACAAACTCAACATCCCGCTCGGGGGGAAGACCAGGAAGGTCATCAGGAAAAACATGAGAGAAACCACGTACAACAGGAATCTCCTCCAAGCGCGGTACACTGACAGCAGTCCCAACTACCGAGACTAAACAAGCAAAATAATCAGAATGAAACAGCTTCTGAGCACATACCGCAGAAATGATAGGAGAATCCTGGCACAGATCAGCATACACACTTCCAGGCTGATCGTTGTCCTTGATGAAGTCCAAGCGCTTCCCTTAGCACTAAATAACCGCATCATACTTAGACAACCAGTCCATACCCAGAATAACATCGAAGTCCTCAAGATCAATCATCTTCAAGTCTGCCTTCGCCAGAAAGTCCCCCAACAAAACAGGGCAATCCAAAATGCCCAAATATGACAACACAGATTCACCAGAAGGTAACTTGACGCGGAAGCTGTCACGAACTTTATCTAGAATCAACCGATAACGCTCTATAAAAGCTCTAGCCACAAACGAGTGGGTAGCGCCGGAGTCGAACAGAATGCACGCCCAGCGGTTCTTCACCTTAAATTTCCCTATAGGAGTACATATAAACAACTAATGAACTACCAACACAAAACTATAATCATTCTAGCAAATAAAACTTTCAGGCTAGGAAAACGATTAACCTGAGATGACCTGGGTCGAGGTCTGAGCCTCCTCGGAAGAGATCACGTTCAACTTTCCTTTGCCCTTGTCCACACGCTGAGGCGGAGGTAAAGCCTGAAGTGGAACTGCCTGAAGAATAGGCTGGACCTGAGGACACCTTGTCTTGATATGGCCCTTCTGGCCACACTGATAGCAGACTTTATCCTTGGACTAGCACTGGGCAGCATCATGCCCGAGTCGCTTGAAAATAGAACATGAACCATCCTTCATAGGAGCACCTTGAATAACATGAACTTGATCCTTATTCTGAGCTCCCTCCTTCTTGAAACACATCTCAAGAGGGTGGCCTGACCGGCCACAGAAGCTACACTCTACCTTGCTCTTCTTTCCCAAAGCAGCATCGAGTACCTGGGGGTTCTTCTCTTCAGCAGACTTCCTCTTGTCCTTCCTCATTTGCTGGACTCTCTTCTTTGCGGTCTCAATTGCCTCCACTTTCAGAGCAGCCTACACTACCCCTGCACAAGTCACTGATCCATAAGCACTGGCTAACTGCTGAACCTCATTCCTCAAGCCACCAAGGAACCGTTTGACTCGATATGCCTCAACACTCACCAACCCAGGGGAAAACTGGCCCAACTTGCTGAACTCTATCTCGTACTCACTGACCGTGAGTTGCCTCTGCTTCAGGTGAAGGAAGTCATTCATTAGTCGGTCACGCTCGACTGAAGGCAAGAACTTCCTCAAAAACATCTCCTTGAACAATCCCCAAGAGCAACCAGCCACCAAGCTCTCCTTTTCCCTAAGCCACCAGCTTTTAACCAAACCCTTTAGATGATAGGCGGCTATCATCACTCTCTGATCATCTGCAACACCAGAGTACGAGAAAATCTCCTCCATGGAGATCAGCCAATCATCTATGACCATGAAATCTGCCTTCCCATCATATGTAGGAGGGATAAGTCTCTGGAACTGAGAAATAAAGGCCATCTCTGCTAGCACCACCACTGGAGGTCTCAGGGGAGCAGGAGGGGGAAAAGCAGCTGACCCCCCTGCAGGGTCTTGCACCCCCTGAGTCTGCCCTGCCACAACTGCCACTAGAGACTGGATCCGGGCCTGCATCTCCACCATCTGCCTGGTCAAGGAATCGTTGCTCTGCCGCAGGCTCTCGATCACCGCATCACTCTACGCTCCTGAGGACTCACCCTCAGACAGGGGAGTCGACCTGGTCGAAGGATGTCTCGCCATCCTAAAACCATAAAAACTAAGGTCAAAACCTAGTACAATAGTTGGAATAAACTACCAGTACAGACAATACATACATAAAAATGGACTTTTAACTGCTATACTTGCTCTGGGATTTTATTTTGTTTAATAAAAGTGATGCTATGCCTAACCTAGGATGGTTAACCACCATCAACTAACTCTTGTGCCTAGATCGGGAATGCATGAATTTATATATATTTTTTGATTTAAAACCATATGTGTACATATGTCATCCTGCAAATCTTTAGCTTGACACATTGTGCTTATGCAATGTTATGCTATGCATGATGGTGCTATGCATTCTAAAAAGGCCCTAATGCATGTCATTAGTGGCGTACGCATGAAAATGTTATGCATCCCATACTACATAATATTCTCATGCAACGAAAAAGAAACGTGCTAGTCGCTAGTCGCATTCATGTGGTGAGGTTATGCATCCCATACTACATAACCCTCACATGTTGCCCCTATGGTGGATCCATATACAGACACATATTATGCACCCCATACTACATAATATGCCCCGTATACTTCATGTTATGCTATGAGTGTAGTGTTCGTGCTTCATGCAAGACGTGCTGATGGCATATCGGTGTGTGTAAGATATGATGCTAAACATCTAATATCTATAAGGAAAGGTTGCCCGACAAATTATCAAGCAACCTCCCTCTGATACCAACTGTCACAACCCGCATTTTCTCCGAATTTGAGAAGTATCAGAGTATGAGAAAACACACGTCGTGATGCCACTTCGAGCAGGGGATAACTATCGACGCTCAGGCGAACACCATCTAACTAGACTATGAAAATTTGTAAGTTTAATGATTAGAAAAATCAGTTATATTTTAGAGGTCATATCCCTCGGCTCGGTGGATCACCTAGTCCACAGTTTAAAAACTATACTTATACGCGACAAAAAATACTTTATTTATATTTGACACCCTATGAGCGTGCATAAGTGTCCCCCGAGGTCCACTTATACTATGCAAGACTATAGATTTATTTTATATTATAAGTAGGAAAACGATCTTTTTACGTTACTTGGAAAGTAGTGTATGAGCTTTATAAACATGCTGATCATAAGATTTACTTATTATAGTGTTTTTAGGTTTAAAAATAACTAGCAACCTAGCATAAAACTTCCCAAGAGCAAGTAGACTATCTCTAGAAAGGTAGCAGTAAAAGAAACATATCTAGTATCATAAGGTAAAACTACTAGTGGGCGCCAACAAACTGATACGAACCCACTAACAAGCATGTATGTCTGTAAGAAAGGCAGAAAAACTACCTCACAACAGCAAGAGAAAGATCCCTACAACTCAAGGGATCACCAGCAACACCACAACAAATCTAGCCGCCTACCCGGCTACTAATCAGAACCTGAGGCATTCAGAAAAGAAAAGAACACCTCAGCAAGTAAAACAAGGAAATAAGAATTAGAGCGCTAAATCAAAATGGGACAAAAGAGAGTAAGTAATCATGACAATAAAAGCAAACACTGTCCCAAGTAAGAAAAAGTACACCAAGTACTAGGTAACAATAACAAGCCCTGCCCCAATCCCTGCAGAGGCTACAAGGCAAAAGACAAGAAAACTTGCCACAATATGTTGCATTCTATAAGGAAGAAACACCTAACAATCCTAATTTGTGAGTTAATGACTGTACTAAACAACATGGACCTGAGTTGGTGACCAAAAACAGTCCCCCAAACCAAACAGTTCCAACTAAAAATAAAATTTCACTGTGTCAGCACAAATCCACCACAAACCCAGCCCTTACTTGGGATAAAAAGGGTGGCGGCCACAAAAATACCCAGCCCGTACTTGGGACTAAAAAGTGGCGGCCACGGCTCGCACACAAAACATCCCGCTCCTTTAGAGCGTCAAAATACCACTACCTACCATAACTCATGATTCGGTCCTCAAAACAAAGGAAAAACGAAAGGCCGACAAGACATCCCCCCTAGGAGGTAATCACTCAAGAAGAAAAGAAACTAAAAAGGAATAAATCCCATCTTACAGGAATAAACGATCACAGTTACAGGAATCATCGAACGCAGCTTGACGATTTTCGTCGAGCGCGGGAAAAATCGTCGAACGCAGGACAATCATCGAACGCCGCTTGATGATTTTCGTCGAACACAGGTCACGGGAAATCGTCGAACTCTGTTCGAGGATTTTCCTTTAGTCGAACACAGGACACGGGAAAAATCGTCGAACGCCGTTCGACGATTTTCCTTTCGTCGAACAAAGGTCACGGGAACAATCGTCAAACGTCATTCGACGATTTTCCTTACGTCGAACACTGGCCACGGTAAAAATCGTCGAACGCCGTTCGACGATTTTCCTTACGTCGAACACTGGCCACGGGAGAATCGTCAAACTCCGTTCGACGATTTTCATCGGACCCAGAACTAAGACAAATCGTCGAGCTCAGCTCGACGATAATTGTTGAACCCAGATCAACGATCTTCATCGAACTGGCTGCATTGAGTGCACAGCAATCCTGTACCTCCAACTTCATTTCCGACTAATCTTCTTAGCCTAATTCGATCCTATTACTCGTAATATAAGTATGGAAACCCACTGCTACTAGTTCTCGGGCTGAAAGGCTAATTGCTACCCCAAACTGAGATTAATAGGGAACACTTTGATAAAAAGAAAACAAGACTACATCAACACGGTCGAAAATTTGAGTTTAAGAACTTGATAAAATGCTAAAAGAAACATAAAGGAGCATTTATGGTTTAGGATCCTCATGACTTTGATGGAAAAACAGAGCAAAATAAGCAAACTAGGAAACATGAATGATAACAACAAATATGACATGAAAAAGGAGAAGAAAAACTTGGCAAGGGTAGGAGCACCACTTGCCTCAAATCCAGAATTTATCTTGCACAGTCCTTCCTCTCTCTCTCAGCTCCAGCCGCAATAGCACCTAAACAGGATTCTAAAGTTTTAATGGCGGAAAAGGGTCAAACTAAAAATTTCGAGACCCCTAGAAACACCATGAAAATTGAATCTCTTACCGTAGGAATGAAGGTCTAGGCGAGAGTAATCCAAATCCACTTTCGGAATCGAATTCCGTCCACTAACGCTCCCAAAATTGGCGTCTGAAGGGTAGCAGGGTTGGCAGTTTTTCTTCCTCTCGAACAGGTGACGGTTATACTCTCACGGAAAGAGACAATGAATAGTCTCGTTTTTTTGTCTTAAGGCTATATATATATGCATGGACATGTCTTATCAGCCCTAACCGCCACTGGATTCAATAAGTTTCAAGAATTAATCATTTACATCCATTATTATTAATACATCAAAACGACGCGAAAACCGAACCACCTCAAATTCTGACGAAATTCACACCGTAGCTAATTACCCACTCTACGAATGCAACGGCGAAGTCGAAATCAACTTTCGACGAACAAAACTCGGGTAATCACTACCCGAAGCCAAAACACAAGCATCCCCCGAGAGGCCTCATCGGTCACCAAAACAGACCCGGCTTGCTAGGGGATCTTGCCAAAAAGGCTACCAACAACCACACAAGGAACCTAAAGAGCTAAGACCACGCTCTAACAAACGGCACATGCCGGAAACGCGTCAACGTAACGTCAAACGAGAATTAAATAATCGCAGAAAAAATCGGGGGCGTTACACATGTCCTCTTCGGGCTGTTTTTGGTACTGTGTCGATGGAGGAACACTCCCCGCAACACGGGCGTGTACTGATTGACACGGGCATGTCAAGTGTGACACGGGCATGTCGAGAGCCCATGTCCTGGTCGAGATACGACGGTTTTGGCGTCGATTGAGGCACACGGCCTTGGACACGGACGTGTCACAAGCCGTGTTCGGCCCAAAAAATTGATTTTAAGTGCGAATCGTGGCCGCCCGATTCCTTATTTTGGGATCCAAGGGCCTAGGGTTGTCCAGGCAGGGTTAAGTCCGGGAATAGGGTTTGAAACCCTCATTCCACTTCAAGCTTTATCTTTCTAAAGCTTTCGAGAGAGGGGAGAGCAAGGAAGAAGGAGGAGGAGAGTTCTGGCCACCAGTGGGGCTTTAGAGCCCCAAATCGCAAGCCGAGTTCAGATCAACGGAGGCAAGGCCGTTGCGGTGCTTTTCATCCGTCTAGATCTTCATGGCGCTAAAGAGAAATGCAAGGGAAACGATTCTCTTCTTGGGCATGTGAAGTCCTCTTTCCCTTTTGTATAGGAAGCCCACTCTCGCGAGTATGCGGTGAGTGTGAGGTATTCCTTCGGGTAGACATGAATAGTCACCGTTGTTTTGCATGTAGAGTCCGGAATCGAAGTACGGACATATTCATGATGTGTGAAGCCTACCCGGACAAGTTGGTCTGGATCGGTGAAGTTTCATTGCATGAATGGCCGGAGAAGACTCCCCGCCGATGGTTGTTTTTCGGGTTTTTTAAGCGGTAGATTGCAATAGGGAACCTTGGGGACTAAATCCAAGGTGCACCCGAAAAACTGGGCAGAAGCGTGATACTGCCATCTTGGTCGCCTGGGAGCCAACTTGCACATAACTGGGTTATGTAAAGTGTGTGATCGATTTGGGACTTGGGGAAGCTTGACCCGCGCATATGGCTTTAATTGACATTGCAGTGTGAGTAACGGGTTAGGCAGAACCGTACTCGCTCTATGTCTTTCGGTTAAAGAGACCTATGGTACATGGTACTTACCGTTGGCATAGATGAAGGGTCTTAGGCTTAGGCCAAAAAAACCATAATGCTCACGAGATTTGCCGTCCAAGGGGCGGTGGTGAGACCACGGATTTTGACCGGGTCACCGAGAATGTGCCCTGAGAGCACGGGGTGTGTAGCCGTGCGTGCCTATGCCTGTGATGAAGTGTAATTTCACTACTATTTGGCTATGGTAATAAAGTGCAGGGAAGGAGTATTGCCGCCCCGAGTTTAGGGGCGGGGTAGTTATAATTTGGTCAGCTTTAGCTGACCGTTGCTTTATTTTCCACCGCTTCAATGGATTGTTGCTTGCAGGTGCTACGGAGCCTAGTGGCAAATAGCGGGCAAAAGCCCTTGTTGCTGAGCCGACCCTCGAAGGCCTATGCTAATGTTTACTTTTATTCTCACGTGTGACCGGCCTGCATGTCGATGTTTGGAAGACAATATTTGTTTAAAGCAAACTCTTGTAAGGCCATAAGGCCATGTACTTTGTGTATTTTATACGTTCATTCCTTTTGGGGTTATTGATAGTGGATGTTCATGCTATGGCTGGGTTATTATTTTGCAACATTTAAAATGCTTCCGCTAGAATGTGCTCTATGTAGGACGTTGGTAATTGGAAGGATGGTTTCATTGCGTAACGCTTCGGTCTATCTGTAGTATATGGTGTCGGGCCCCGGCCGGACCTACTGCTATATGCTATGTGACGGATAGAGGGTGTTACAGCCGGTATGAGACTCTCACTACAGTTATAGAGGAGGTCGTCGAGGTTAGTTCGATGAATCTAGGATTCTAACTCCCGGGGTTAGCTCAAAGAACATCGAGCTCCGTTCGACGAACGCCGAGCTCCGTTCGATGAAAGCTGAGCTCCGTTCAACGAACGCCGAGCTCCGTTCGACGAACTCCGAGCTCCGTTCGACGAACGTCGAGCTCGACCTGCGCGCATTTTGGCAAACCCCCGCCTCAGCTCAACGAACTCCAGGCGGATGCGGGACAGGTCAGCCAGCTCGTGCAGCTCGCAGGCCTGGCTTTGGCGGGAGTGGGCTAACTATTCTGAGCTCGCCGGTATGATGTTTTGGTGCGGGATGGTCGCCTTGGTCCTCTCATCTTGCCTGGTGGACCCACTCGATGAACACAGGGTTATACATGCATGTTATTCCACATACTGAGACTACAACAAATATCGTTAATAAAGACTACCACGAACTGGTACAAGTACTCTCTAAACGTCCAGTTCATCAAGTCCATAAAGACGGATGACACATTCGTTAGCCCAAGCGGTATGACAGTGAACTCATAATGCCCATAACGCGTACTGAATGCCGTATTGGGAATGTCACTTTCCCTGATTCTCAACTGATAATATCTAGATTTCAGATCCAACTTCGAGTATACAACCGATCCAACTAGCTGGTTGAATAGATCATCGATTTTCTGAATCAAATACTTAATCTTCTCTGTCAGCTTATTCAACTCCCGATAATCTATACACAACCGCAAACTTCCATCCCTCTTCCTCATAAAAAGGACTGGTGCACTCCATGGTGACGAATTTGGATGCACATAATCTTGCTCTAGCAGTTTTTGAAGATGCACTTTCAATTCTTCCATCTCCCTTGGTTCTAGACGGTATGGAGAGCGTGACATAGGCTTGACACCTGACACTAGCTCAATGGTAAAATCGATCTCTCTCTAAGGTGGAGCTCAAGGAAGATCTTCGGGGAAGACGTCAGCAAACTCTGATACCACAGAAATACTGATCAAACCAGGCTTAGGCTTCTTAGCCTCTAATAGGGTGAAGAATAACTCCGCACCCTCATGAATAGCTTTGAATACTTGGAGAGCAGACATCAGCGTCTTGCTCAATCCCTTCATACCAGAGAAGGTAGTTTTACAACCCGAATTCTACCCCAGTTTGACCATGTTGAGATTGTAATCGATGTACACACATTACTTCGAGAGCCAATCCATGCCAAAGATCACATCAAACTCTACTATAAGTAGTAGTGATGCTTCCAAGTCAAACTCTTGAATCCCTATCTACACCTTTATACAACAAACTCTATCCGTGCGCATCGAACATCTGTTAGGCATCAACACATACAACCTATCCTTAGCCAGAGAATAAGGATATCCGATACGCGACACGAAGTCCTCAGACAGAAAGGAGTACGAAGATCCTATATCAAATAGTACTCTTGTCGGACAGTCCAAGATTAAGACAACATAATACAAGACAGTCAAACAACCAATGCATGAGGCGTAAGTTATGGAAAGTAATAAAGCTAGAGACTAAATCATACATGTAACCACATCGCCGTGCTTAATGGCCTCATGCTGGCCAAGGTTGTAAACTCTAGGTTGGGCTGGAGCATGATGGGATGCGGTTGACTCCACCATCTTCCCTTTTATAGCTTAAGATGCTCCTGCCTTTTTCTCTGTCTTTCCACTTCAACAATCGCGAGCTATGTGTCCCGGCTTGCCACAATTAAAATAATGAATCGGGCCTCCTCGCCTAGATGTTACCCCAAAGGCAACAGATGAAGAAGCCGATCCAGTAGATTTGGGTTTCTTATTCCACCTTCGACAACCAGAATTTGATAAACTTGGTAACTTAAATTCTGGCCTCTTTAACGCTGAGTCATTTTTACGTTGTATGTGCTTCATGTCCTGCTCTAGGGATCAGGATGTATTGACCAAGGTCATAAAACCTTATGTCATTGGAACTGAGAGTAGCAACCTCAGATCATCATGCAGTCCTTCATAGAATCGGTTGGTCTTGCACTCCTCATCAATAAAGGTTGAACCCGCATATCACCCCAACCTAGTGAACTCATGCAAGTAGTCGTCCACACTATTCTCGCCCTGAGTTAATCTCTGGAATTGATTCTCCATAGAAATTTTCTGTGCTGAAGGGAGATATCGAGCCAGAAACAATCTTAAGAACTCATCCATCGAGATATTGGTGAGTTGTCTTCCAACAAAGTGATGCAACTCTAATTCATCCCACCATAATCTTGCTTCACCATCCAAAAGGAATGTGGCTATGACGACCTTCTGCCACTCCTCTATCTCTATTTACTTCAAGACTATCTTAACCCGAGAGAGCCAGTCTTCGACTTGCGTTGGTGTTCTAGCCCCCATAAACACTAGATGATTGAAGCTCATCGCATGCTTGAGTTGCTTCTCTACCGCTCTTCTTGGCACAAAAGGATCTACAGCCGCTTGAACCGCCACTAGAGGTTCAGCTACACAAAGAGGAACCTATCCCACTCAGGAACAGGAGGTTGCAATAACCTCCCTGGCTGGGCATTTATCATGGCGAACACGGCTTCAACTACCAATCTTGTGATTTCAGCAGAAGGAGGTGTCACAAGCACATCATTTAGTGCACTACTATCCACAGAGTGCTGATGTTGGGACTGCTCTGCACCACTCCTAGCCACCTATAATCATGAAACACTCAATTAGACGACCAAATATATTGCCAAAAAGCAATTATAGGAACACGTAGGTTCCTAAAACATGTGTATTTTTATTTCTAAGTAGACATTCATGGGTTCTATCATGTTATAATGGTAGCACACATACAAGTGCTCACCACCCCTTAAAATAAATTCGACCGAAAATTCGAATAAGAAAGACCGATACCAGCTCTGATACCAAATTGTAACACCCTCATCCGTCACATATGATATAACAGAAGGTCCGACCGGGGCCCCATGCCATATTCTATAGACATTTAGCAGAGTTACATATTGAGACCATAAACCATAAATGCATCCTAACTCAGAGTGCATTCTAGCGGAAGATAATTTAGTTTGTTTGAACCCAACCAAACGAATGTCCACTAAACCCATGTTGTAGTATGGAGGCCAAGCGGTCTGTTGCTGTTCAGAGACCGGGCGGTCTGGAGGTTTATCCTAGTTGACCTGTCTGCCGGGCTGTTGCTGTTTAGTATCCCAGCGGTCTGGAGGTTTGTCTCAGACGACTTGGAGACCGGGCGGTCTATCGGTCTCCTGTGGCGGCTTGCTCTCCGTGGCGCTTGTTCACTCCTCCTGTTGGTTGTCGGGCGGTTAGCCGGCTTGTCTAACCGCACGACCTGTTCGGTTTGTCTATTTATGAAGCCGCATATACTTGTAATTTTTTAGTCACACATTGATTAATTATACTCTCTCTCATCTCCTCCATTCTATAAAAGAGAGGCTATACCATTGTAATTGATACCTTTTTTGGATAATAAAGTTTACATTACTCCAAATTTTCGGTTTGCTTTTTCTAGTTTGCACATGGTATCATAGCACTTGGTCTTTTCCTCCTGATTCTGTGAGCTTCCTCTGTCCGCCCGACCTGTTTGCGTGGCTTGCTCCTTCTTCTCGCGACCTGTTTGCGACATATTTTTTCTGCCTATTTGCGCCTTATCCACGCGACTTGCTCCTTCTTCTCGTGACCTGTTTGCGACCTGTTCTCGCGATCTGTTTCTTCTCTTGTCATGCCTGTTCGCGTGGTTTCTGTCTCCTCTTTGTCGTTGCCCTTTGTGTACGTGGCCTACCTCTTCTTTTTCTCCACGATATGTTTTCGCGGTTGCTCTGCCTCTTCTCTCGCCGCGATCTCCCTTTATTCACGCGGACAGTTTCTATTCGTGCGGTCTCTTCTCTATTCGCACGACCTGTTTGGCTTTCTCGCGAACTCCTCCCAGTTCGCGCGATCTTCTCTCTCTGCTGTTCGCACGGTTTTATCTCTAGCAGTGCGACTTCTTTCCCTCTGCTTTTCTCTCTTCTTAGCTACGACCTTCCTAGCCGCTCGTCCTGCTTGCTGGTCTCCCAGCTTGGTCTTTCTGCCCTCATCGCCACGACCTTCTTTCTCTTCGCTTCCTGTTGTTCTCGCGCGGTCTCTCTTCTATGGCCTCCACCTCCTCCACACAGTCCGCCTTGGTGGTCACCTCTTCTGGTAGTGCCCACATTGTTACTCACGATAGATGATTGATCGACTCTGGTGCTACAAATCATATGACAGGAAATTCTCAGTGTTTTTCTCTTCTAGAAACACATGATTAGTTGCCCCCGGTCTTTGTTGCAGACGGCTCTGCCTCTCCGGTCAATGGGACGGGAGTGATTCAAGTCACTCCGTATCTTCGCCTAGCCGATACCCTCTATGTGCCCAAGTTCCCTTGCAATTTATTATCAGTTACTTCTCTTTGCAAGCAACTACGGTGTTATGTCACATTCACTCCTACTTCTTGTTCTTTTCAGGATCCGGACTCCCAACAGACGATTGCTACTGGGACTGAGAGCAGCGGCCTCTACTTCCTCGACAACATTTCTGCTCTATTCGCCTTCTCCTCCTCCTCTATATATCTTCTACAATGGCATCTTCGCCTTGGTTATGCTCCTCCCTGGATTCTTTGCCACCTTCTGCCTCACCTCCCTCTGCATCATCGACCTCTCAACTACGATGCATGTCAGCTTGGCAAGCATCACCGCTCCTCCTTCCCACCAACGCAAAACCGAGGCTCTTCCAGTCCGTTCGATCTCGTTCACTCTGACGTATGGGGTCCTGATCCTACCCTCACCATCAGTCGAGGTAGTTCATATTTTGTCACATTTATTGATGATTTCTCTAGGTGTACGTTGGTGTATCTTCTAGAAGACCGCTCCGAACTATTCTCTGTCTGGACATCATTTTATTATATGATTAAGACTCAGTTTGCTTGTAACACCCCCTATCCGTCGCATAGCATATATCAGTAGGTCCGGCCGGGGCCCGACACCATATACTACAGACAGTCTGGGTGGTTACTCATGGAAACGATCCAACCAATCATAACGTCCTACACAGAGCATTCTAGCGGAAGCAGATTAATAAGATGTAACAAAGAACCCAGCACTAAAGCATGAATGTCCACTAATACCAAATAGGAATGTTACAAAATACACCAGTACAAGCCTTAAGGCCTTACAAAAATTGTTCACTTCATATTACATGTTTTACAAACCACGGCACGCAGGCCGGTCACTCATGAATAAAGCAGTAAACACTCACCAAGGAACCTACACTACCCCTGCATAAGTCACTGATCCATAAGCACTGGCTAACTGCTGAACCTCATTCCTCAAGCCACCAAGGAACCGCTTGACTCGATATGCCTCAACACTCACCAACCCAGGGGAAAACTGGCCCAACTTGCTGAACTCTATCTCGTACTCACTGACCGTGAGTTGCCTCTGCTTCAGGTGAAGGAAGTCATTCATTAGTCGGTCACGCTCGACTGAAGGCAAGAACTTCCTCAAAAACATCTCCTTGAACAATCCCCAAGAGCAACCAGCCACCAAGCTCTCCTTTTCCCTAAGCCACCAGCTTTTAACCAAACCCTTTAGATGATAGGCGGCTATCATCACTCTCTGATCATCTGCAACACCAGAGTACGAGAAAATCTCCTCCATGGAGATCAGCCAATCATCTATGACCATGAAATCTGCCTTCCCATCATATGTAGGAGGGATAAGTCTCTGGAACTGAGAAATAAAGGCCATCTCTGCTGGCACCACCACTGGAGGTCTCAGGGGAGCAGGAGGGGGAAAAGCAGCTGACCCCCCTGCAGGGTCTTGCACCCCCTGAGTCTGCCCTGCCACAACTGCCACTAGAGACTGGATCCGGGCCTGCATCTCCACCATCTGCCTGGTCAAGGAATCGTTGCTCTGCCGCAGGCTCTCGATCACCGCATCACTCTACGCTCCTGAGGACTCACCCTCAGACAGGGGAGTCGACCTGGTCGAAGGATGTCTCGCCATCCTAAAACCATAAAAACTAAGGTCAAAACCTAGTACAATAGTTGGAATAAACTACCAGTACAGACAATACATACATAAAAATGGACTTTTAACTGCTATACTTGCTCTGGGATTTTATTTTGTTTAATAAAAGTGATGCTATGCCTAACCTAGGATGGTTAACCACCATCAACTAACTCTTGTGCCTAGATCGGGAATGCATGAATTTATATATATTTTTTGATTTAAAACCATATGTGTACATATGTCATCCTGCAAATCTTTAGCTTGACACATTGTGCTTATGCAATGTTATGTTATGCATGATGGTGCTATGCATTCTAAAAAGGCCCTAATGCATGTCATTAGTGGCGTACGCATGAAAATGTTATGCATCCCATACTACATAATATTCTCATGCAACGAAAAAGAAACGTGCTAGTCGCTAGTCGCATTCATGTGGTAAGGTTATGCATCCCATACTACATAACCCTCACATGTTGCCCCTATGGTGGATCCATATACAGACACATATTATGCATCCCATACTACATAATATGCCCTGTATACTTCATGTTATGCTATGAGTGTAGTGTTCGTGCTTCATGCAAGACGTGCTGATGGCATATCGGTGTGTGTAAGATATGATGCTAAACATCTAATACCTATAAGGAAAGGTTGCCCGACAAATTGTCAAGCAACCTCCCTCTGATACCAACTGTCACAACCCGCATTTTCTCCGAATTTGAGAAGTATCAGAGTATGAGAAAACACACGTCGTGATGCCACTTCGAGCAGGGGATAACTATCGACGCTCAGGCGAACACCATCTAACTAGACTATGAAAATTTGTAAGTTTAATGATTAGAAAAATCAGTTATATTTTAGAGGTCATATCCCTCTGCTCGGTGGATCACCTAGTCCACAGTTTAAAAACTATACTTATACGCGACAAAAAATACTTTATTTATATTTGACACCCTATGAGCGTGCATAAGTGTCCCCCGAGGTCCACTTATACTATGCAAGACTCTAGATTTATTTTATATTATAAGTAGGAAAACGATCTTTTTACGTTACTTGGAAAGTAGTGTATGAGCTTTATAAACATGCTGATCATAAGATTTACTTATTATAGTGTTTTTAGGTTTAAAAATAACTAGCAACCTAGCATAAAACTTCCCAAGAGCAAGTAGACTATCTCTAGAAAGGTAGCAGTAAAAGAAACATATCTAGTATCATAAGGTAAAACTACCAGTGGGCGCCAACAAACTGATACGAACCCACTAACAAGCATGTATGTCTGTAAGAAAGGCAGAAAAACTACCTCACAACAGCAAGAGAAAGATCCCTACAACTCAAGGGATCACCAGCAACACCACAACAAATCTAGCCGCCTACCCGGCTACTAATCAGAACCTGAGGCATTCAGAAAAGAAAAGAACACCTCAGCAAGTAAAACAAGAAAATAAGAATTAGAGCGCTAAATCAAAATGGGACAAAAGAGAGCAAGTAATCATGACAGTAAAAGCAAACACTGTCCCAAGTAAGAAAAAGTACACCAAGTACTAGGTAACAATAACAAGCCCTGCCCCAATCCCTGCAGAGGCTACAAGGCAAAAGACAAGAAAACTTGCCACAATATGTTGCATTCTATAAGGAAGAAACACCTAACAATCCTAATTTGTGAGTTAATGACTGTACTAAACAACATGGACCTGAGTTGGTGACCAAAAACAGTCCCCCAAACCAAACAGTTCCAACTAAAAATAAAATTTCACTGTGTCAGCACAAATCCACCACAAACCCAGCCCTTACTTGGGATAAAAAGGGTGGCGGCCACAAAAAAACCCAGCCCGTACTTGGGACTAAAAAGTGGCGGCCACGGCTCGCACACAAAACATCCCGCTCCTTTAGAGCGTCAAAATACCACTACCTACCATAACTCATGATTCGGTCCTCAAAACAAAGGAAAAACGAAAGGCCGACAAGACATCCCCCCTAGGAGGTAATCACTCAAGAAGAAAAGAAACTAAAAAGGAATAAATCCCATCTTACAGGAATAAACGATCACAGTTACAGGAATCATCGAATGCAGCTTGACGATTTTCGTCGAGCGCGGGAAAAATCGTCGAACGCAGGACAATCATCGAACGCCGCTTGATGATTTTCGTCGAACACAGGTCACGGGAAATCGTCGAACTCTGTTCGAGGATTTTCCTTTAGTCGAACACAGGACACGGGAAAAATCGTCGAACGCCGTTCGACGATTTTCCTTTCGTCGAACAAAGGTCACGGGAACAATCGTCAAACATCATTCGACGATTTTCCTTACGTCGAACACTGGCCACGGTAAAAATCGTCGAACGCCGTTCGACGATTTTCCTTACGTCGAACACTGGCCACGGGAGAATCGTCAAACTCCGTTCGACGATTTTCATCGAACCCAGAACTAAGACAAATCGTCGAGCTCAGCTCGACGATAATTATTGAACCCAGATCAACGATCTTCATCGAACTGGCTGCATTGAGTGCACAGCAATCCTGTACCTCCAACTTCGTTTCCGACTAATCTTCTTAGCCTAATTCGATCCTATTACTCGTAATATAAGTATGGAAACCCACTGCTACTAGTTCTCGGGCTGAAAGGCTAATTGCTACCCCAAACTGAGATTAATAGGGAACACTTTGATAAAAAGAAAACAAGACTACATCAACACGGTCGAAAATTTGAGTTTAAGAACTTGATAAAATGCTAAAAGAAACATAAAGGAGCATTTATGGTTTAGGATCCTCATGACTTTGATGGAAAAACAGAGCAAAATAAGCAAACTAGGAAACATGAATGATAACAACAAATATGACATGAAAAAGGAGAAGAAAAACTTGGCAAGGGTAGGAGCACCACTTGCCTCAAATCCAAAATTTATCTTGCACAGTCCTTCCTCTCTCTCTCAGCTCCAGCCGCAATAGCACCTAAACATGATTCTAAAGTTTTAATGGCGGAAAAGGGTCAAACTAAAAATTTCGAGACCCCTAGAAACACCATGAAAATTGAATCTCTTACCGTAGGAATGAAGGTCTAGGCGAGAGTAATCCAAATCCACTTTCGGAATCGAATTCCGTCCACTAACGCTCCCAAAATTGGCGTCTGAAGGGTAGCAGGGTTGGCAGTTTTTCTTCCTCTCGAACAGGTGACGGTTATACTCTCACGGAAAGAGACAATGAATAGTCTCGTTTTTTTGTCTTAAGGCTATATATATATATATGCATGGACATGTCTTATCAGCCCTAACCGCCACTGGATTCAATAAGTTTCAAGAATTAATCATTTACATCCATTATTATTAATACATCAAAACGACGCGAAAACCGAACCACCTCGAATTCTGACGAAATTCACACCGTAGCTAATTACCCACTCTACGAATGCAACAGCGAAGTCGAAATCAACTTTCGACGAACAAAACTCGGGTAATCACTACCCGAAGCCAAAACACAAGCATCCCCCGAGAGGCCTCATTGGTCACCAAAACAGACCCGGCTTGCTAGGGGATCTTGCCAAAAAGGCTACCAACAACCACACAAGGAACCTAAAGAGCTAAGACCACGCTCTAACAAACGGCACATGCTGGAAACGCGTCAACGTAACGTCAAACGAGAATTAAATAATCGCAGAAAAAATCGGGGGCGTTACACATGTCCTCTTCGGGCTGTTTTTGGTACTGTGTCGATGGAGGAACACTCCCCGCAACACGGGCGTGTACTGATTGACACGGGCATGTCAAGTGTGACACGGGCATGTCGAGAGCCCATGTCCTGGTCGAGATACGACGGTTTTGGCGTCGATTGAGGCACACGGCCTTGGACACGGACGTGTCACAAGCCGTGTTCGGCCCAAAAAATTGATTTTAAGTGCGAATCGTGGCCGCCCGATTCCTTATTTTGGGATCCAAGGGCCTAGGGTTGTCCAGGCAGGGTTAAGTCCGGGAATAGGGTTTGAAACCCTCATTCCACTTCAAGCTTTATCTTTCTAAAGCTTTCGAGAGAGGGGAGAGCACGGAAGAAGGAGGAGGAGAGTTCTGGCCACCAGTGGGGCTTTAGAGCCCCAAATCGCAAGCCGAGTTCAGATCAACGGAGGCAAGGCCGTTGCGGTGCTTTTCATCCGTCTAGATCTTCATGGCGCTAAAGAGAAATGCAAGGGAAACGATTCTCTTCTTGGGCATGTGAAGTCCTCTTTCCCTTTTGTATAGGAAGCCCACTCTCGCGAGTATGCGGTGAGTGTGAGGTATTCCTTCGGGTAGACATGAATAGTCACCGTTGTTTTGCATGTAGAGTCCGGAATCGAAGTACGGACATATTCATGATGTGTGAAGCCTACCCGGACAAGTTGGTCTGGATCGGTGAAGTTTCATTGCATGAATGGCCGGAGAAGACTCCCCGCCGATGGTTGTTTTTCGGGTTTTTTAAGCGGTAGATTGCAATAGGGAACCTTGGGGACTAAATCCAAGGTGCACCCGAAAAACTGGGCAGAAGCGTGATACTGCCATCTTGGTCGCCTGGGAGCCAACTTGCACATAACTGGGTTATGTAAAGTGTGTGATCGATTTGGGACTTGGGGAAGCTTGACCCGCGCATATGGCTTTAATTGACATTGCAGTGTGAGCAACGGGTTAGGCAGAACCGTACTCGCTCTATGTCTTTCGGTTAAAGAGACCTATGGTACATGGTACTTACCGTTGGCATAGATGAAGGGTCTTAGGCTTAGGCCAAAAAAACCATAATGCTCACGAGATTTGCCGTCCAAGGGGCGGTGGTGAGACCACGGATTTTGACCGGGTCACCGAGAATGTGCCCTGAGAGCACGGGGTGTGTAGCCGTGCGTGCCTATGCCTGTGATGAAGTGTAATTTCACTACTATTTGGCTATGGTAATAAAGTGCAGGGAAGGAGTATTGCCGCCCCGAGTTTAGGGGCGGGGTAGTTATAATTTGGTCAGCTTTAGCTGACCGTTGCTTTTATTTTCCACCGCTTCAATGGATTGTTGCTTGCAGGTGCTACGGAGCCTAGTGGCAAATAGCGGGCAAAAGCCCTTGTTGCTGAGCCGACCCTCGAAGGCCTATGCTAATGTTTACTTTTATTCTCACGTGTGACCGGCCTGCATGTCGATGTTTGGAAGACAATATTTGTTTAAAGCAAACTCTTGTAAGGCCATAAGGCCATGTACTTTGTGTATTTTATACGTTCATTCCTTTTGGGGTTATTGATAGTGGATGTTCATGCTATGGCTGGGTTATTATTTTGCAACATTTAAAATGCTTCCGCTAGAATGTGCTCTATGTAGGACGTTGGTAATTGGAAGGATGGTTTCATTGCGTAACGCTTCGGTCTATCTGTAGTATATGGTGTCGGGCCCCGGCCGGACCTACTGCTATATGCTATGTGACGGATAGAGGGTGTTACAGCCGGTATGAGACTGTCACTACAGTTATAGAGGAGGTCGTCGAGGTTAGTTCGATGAATCTAGGATTCTAACTCCCGGGGTTAGCTCAAAGAACATCGAGCTCCGTTCGACGAACGCCGAGCTCCGTTCGATGAAAGCTGAGCTCCGTTCAACGAACGCCGAGCTCCGTTCGACGAACTCCGAGCTCCGTTCGAAGAACGTCGAGCTCGACCTGCGCGCATTTTGGCAAACCCCCGCCTCAGCTCAACGAACTCCAGGCGGATGCGGGACGGGCCAGCCAGCTCGTGCAGCTCGCAGGCCTGACTTTGGCGGGAGTGGGCTAACTATTCTGAGCTCGCCGGTATGATGTTTTGGTGCGGGATGGTCGCCTTGGTCCTCTCATCTTGCCTGGTGGACCCACTCGATGAACACAGGGTTATACATGCATGTTATTCCACATACTGAGACTACAACAAATATCGTTAATAAAGACTACCACGAACTGGTACAAGTACTCTCTAAACGTCCAGTTCATCAAGTCCATAAAGACGGATGACACATTCGTCAGCCCAAGCGGTATGACAGTGAACTCATAATGCCCATAACGCGTACTGAATGCCGTATTGGGAATGTCACTTTCCCTGATTCTCAACTGATAATATCTAGATTTCAGATCCAACTTCGAGTATACAACCGATCCAACTAGCTGGTTGAATAGATCATCGATTTTCTGAATCAAATACTTAATCTTCTCTGTCAGCTTATTCAACTCCCGATAATCTATACACAACCGCAAACTTCAATCCCTCTTCCTCATAAAAAGGACTGGTGCACTCCATGGTGACGAATTTGGATGCACATAATCTTGCTCTAGCAGTTTTTGAAGATGCACTTTCAATTCTTCCATCTCCCTTGGTTCTAGATGGTATGGAGAGCGTGACATAGGCTTGACACCTGACACTAGCTCAATGGTAAAATCGATCTCTCTCTAAGGTGGAGCTCAAGGAAGATCTTCGGGAAGATGTCAGCAAACTCTGATACCACAGAAATACTGATCAAACCAGGCTTAGGCTTCTTAGCCTCTAATAGGGTGAAGAATAACTCCGCACCCTCATGAATAGCTTTGAATACTTGGAGAGCAGACATCAGCGTCTTGCTCAATCCCTTCATACCAGAGAAGGTAGTTTTACAACCCGAATTCTACCCCAGTTTGACCATGTTGAGATTGTAATCGATGTACACACATTACTTCGAGAGCCAATCCATGCCAAAGATCACATCAAACTCTACTATAAGTAGTAGTGATGCTTCCAAGTCAAACTCTTGAATCCCTATCTACACCTTTATGCAACAAACTCTATCCGTGCGCATCGAACATCCGTTAGGCATCAACACATACAACCTATCCTTAGCCAGAGAATAAGGATATCCGATACGCGACACGAAGTCCTCAGACAAAAAGGAGTACGAAGATCCTATATCAAATAGTACTCTTGTCGGACAGTCCAAGATTAAGACAACATAATACAAGACAGTCAAACAACCAATGCATGAGGCGTAAGTTATGGAAAGTAATAAAGCTAGAGACTAAATCGTACATGTAACCACATCGCCGTGCTTAATGGCCTCATGCTGGCCAAGGTTGTAAACTCTAGGTTGGGCTGGAGCATGATGGGATGCGGTTGACTCCACCATCTTCCCTTTTATAGCTTAAGATGCTCCTGCCTTTTTCTCTGTCTTTCCACTTCAACAATCGCGAGCTATGTGTCCCGGCTTGCCACAATTAAAATAATGAATCGGGCCTCCTCGCCTAGATGTTACCCCAAAGGCAACATATGAAGAAGCCGATCCAGTAGATTTGGGTTTCTTATTCCACCTTCGGCAACCAGAATTTGATAAACTTGGTAACTTAAATTCTGGCCTCTTTAACGCTGAGTCATTTTTACGTTGTATGTGCTTCATGTCCTGCTCTAGGGATCAGGATGTATTGACCAAGGTCATAAAACCCTATGTCATTGGAACTGAGAGTAGCAACCTCAGATCATCATGCAGTCCTTCATAGAATCGGTTGGTCTTGCACTCCTCATCAGTAAAGGTTGAACCCGCATATCACCCCAACCTAGTGAACTCATGCAAGTAGTCGTCCACACTATTCTCGCCCTGAGTTAATCTCTGGAATTGATTCTCCATAGAAATTTTCTGTGCTGAAGGGAGATATCGAGCCAGAAACAATCTTAAGAACTCATCCATCGAGATATTGGTGAGTTGTCTTCCAACAAAGTGATGCAACTCTAATTCATCCCACCATAATCTTGCTTCACCATCCAAAAGGAATGTGGCTATGACGACCTTCTGCCACTCCTCTATCTCTATTTACTTCAAGACTATCTTAACCCGAGAGAGCCAGTCTTCGACTTGCGTTGGTGTTCTAGCCCCCATAAACACTAGATGATTGAAGCTCATCGCATGCTTGAGTTGCTTCTCTACCGCTCTTCTTGGCATAAAAGGATCTACAGCCGCTTGAACCGCCACTAGAGGTTCAGCTACACAAAGAGGAACCTATCCCACTCAGGAATAGGAGGTTGCAATAACCTCCCTGGCTGGGCATTTATCATGGCGAACACGGCTTCAACTACCAATCTTGTGATTTCAGCAGAAGGAGGTGTCACAAGCACATCATTTAGTGCACTACTATCCACAGAGTGCTGACGTTGGGATTGCTCTGCACCACTCCTAGCCACCTATAATCATGAAACACTCAATTAGACGACCAAATATATTGCCAAAAAGCAATTATAGGAACACGTAGGTTCCTAAAACATGTGTATTTTTATTTCTAAGTAGACATTCATGGGTTCTATCATGTTATAATGGTAGCACACATACAAGTGCTCACCACCCCTTAAAATAAATTCGACCGAAAATTCGAATAAGAAAGACCGATACCAGCTCTGATACCAAATTGTAACACCCTCATCCGTCACATATGATATAACAGAAGGTCCGACCGGGGCCCCATGCCATATTCTATAGACATTTAGCAGAGTTACATATTGAGACCATAAACCATAAATTCATCCTAACTCAGAGTGCATTCTAGCAGAAGATAATTTAGTTTGTTTGAACCCAACCAAACGAATGTCCACTAAACCCATGTTGTAGTATGGAGGCCAAGCGGTCTGTTGCTGTTCAGAGACCGGGCGGTCTGGAGGTTTATCCTAGTTGACCTGTCTGCCGGGCTGTTGCTGTTTAGTATCCCAGCGGTCTGGAGGTTTGTCTCAGACGACTTGGAGACCGGGCGGTCTATCGGTCTCCTGTGGCGGCTTGCTCTCCGTGGCGCTTGTTCACTCCTCCTGTTGGTTGTCGGGCGGTTAGCCGGCTTGTCTAACCGCACGACCTGTTCGGTTTGTCTATTTATGAAGCCGCATATACTTGTAATTTTTTAGTCACACATTGCTTAATTATACTCTCTCTCATCTCCTCCATTCTATAAAAGAGAGACTATACCATTGTAATTGATACCTTTTTTGGATAATAAAGTTTACATTACTCCAATTTTTCGGTTTGCTTTTTCTAGTTTGCACATGGTATCATAGCACTTGGTCTTTTCCTCCTGATTCTGTGAGCTTCCTCTGTCCGCCCGACCTGTTTGCGCGGCTTGCTCCTTCTTCTCGCGACCTGTTTGCGACTTATTTTTTCTGCCTATTTGCGCCTTATCCACGCGACTTGCTCCTTCTTCTCGTGACCTGTTTGCGACCTGTTCTCGCGATCTGTTTCTTCTCTTGTCATGCCTGTTCGCGTGGTTTCTGTCTCCTCTTTGTCGTTGCCCTTTGTGTACGTGGCCTACCTCTTCTTTTTCTCCACGATATGTTTTCGCGGTTGCTCTGCCTCTTCTCTCGCCGCGATCTCCCTTTATTCACGCGGACAGTTTCTATTCGTGCGGTCTCTTCTCTATTCGCACGACCTGTTTGGCTTTCTCGCGAACTCCTCCCAGTTCGCGCGATCTTCTCTCTCTGCTGTTCGCACGGTTTTATCTCTAGCCGTGTGACTTCTTTCCCTCTGCTTTTCTCTCTTCTTAGCTACGACCTTCCTAGCCGCTCGTCCTGCTTGCTGGTCTCCCGGCTTGGTCTTTCTGCCCTCATCGCCACGACCTTCTTTCTCTTCGCTTCCTGCTGTTCTCGCGCGGTCTCTCTTCTATGGCCTCCACCTCCTCCACACAGTCCGCCTTGGTGGTCACCTCTTCTGGTAGTGACCACATTGTTACTCACGATAGATGATTGATCAACTCTGGTGCTACAAATCATATGACAGGAAATTCTCAGTGTTTTTCTCTTCTAGAAACACATGATTAGTTGCCCCCGGTCTTTGTTGCAGACGGCTCTGCCTCTCCGGTCAATGGGACGGGAGTGATTCAAGTCACTCCGTATCTTCGCCTAGCCGATACCCTCTATGTGCCCAAGTTCCCTTGCAATTTATTATCAGTTACTTCTCTTTGCAAGCAACTACGGTGTTATGTCACATTCACTCCTACTTCTTGTTCTTTTCAGGATCCGGACTCCCAACAGACGATTGCTACTGGGACTGAGAGCAGCGGCCTCTACTTCCTCGACAACATTTCTGCTCTATTCGCCTTCTCTTCCTCCTCTATAGATCTTCTACAATGGCATCTTCGCCTTGGTTATGCTCCTCCCTGGATTCTTTGCCACCTTCTGCCTCACCTCCCTCTGCATCATCGACCTCTCAACTACGATGCATGTCAGCTTGGCAAGCATCACCGCTCCTCCTTCCCACCAACGCAAAACCGAGGCTCTTCCAGTCCGTTCGATCTCGTTCACTCTGACGTATAGGGTCCTGATCCTACCCTCACCATCAGTCGAGGTAGTTCATATTTTGTCACATTTATTGATGATTTCTCTAGGTGTACGTTGGTGTATCTTCTAGAAGACCGCTCCGAACTATTCTCTGTCTGGACATCATTTTATTATATGATTAAGACTCAGTTTGCTTGTAACACCCCCTATCCGTCGCATAGCATATAGCAGTAGGTCCGGCCGGGGCCCGACGCCATATACTACAGACAGTCTGGGTGGTTACTCATGGAAACGATCCAACCAATCATAACGTCCTACACAGAGCATTCTAGCGGAAGCAGATTAATAAGTTGTAACAAAGAACCCAGCACTAAAGCATGAATGTCCACTAATACCAAATAGGAATGTTACAAAATACACCAGTACAAGCCTTAAGGCCTTACAAAAATTGTTCACTTCATATTACATGTTTTACAAACCACGGCACGCAGGCCGGTCACTCATGAATAAAGCAGTAAACACTCCAATTAGGCCTTAGAGGGCCGGCTTCGCAAAAAGGACTTTAGCCCGCTATTGACCGCTTGGTCCAGCAGCACCTGCAAACAACAAACCACCGCACGGTGGCAAAATAAGGCAACGGTCAGCAATGCTGACCAAATTATAACGATCCCGCCCCCAACTCGGGGCGGCGATGCTCCTTCCCTGCATTTCATTAGCATAAGCGAGCAATATATATATAACCATTTCATCACAGACGTTGGCTCGCACGGCCACACGCCCCGTGCTCTCAGGGCACATTCTCGGTGAACCGGTCGATGTCACGTCAATTAAATCCATAGACATTCCAGACCCACCACCGCCACTTTGACGGCCAAACCTATGAGCATTTTGTCTTCTTCTCCTGGGTCACGACAATTTAAGCCATTGACCGCCGAAGACCCTAATCTATGCCAATGGCAAGTGCCACGTACCCTTAGGTCTCTTTAACCGAACGACATAGAACGGGTACGGTTACATCTAACCCGTGCTCACATCGCAACGACAATTTAAGCCATTTGCGCGGGTCAAACTTCTCCCAAGTCCCGTTTCCATCACAATTCACATAACTCGGTTATGTTCAAGTTGGCTCTCAGGCCACCAAGTTGGCAAGATCACGTATCTGCCCAGTTTTCCGGGTGCACCTTTGGGTTAATCCCCAAGGCTCCCTGTTGCAATCTATCGTGTAGAAAACCCGAAAAACAACCAATATCACGAAGTCTTCTCCGGCATTATGCAATGCAACATCACCGATCCAGACCAACATGTCCGGATAGGCTTCACACATCATGCCTATGTCCGTTCTCGCTTACGGACTCTAAACAATGGGGACTTCATATATCTACCCGAAGGAACGCCTCCAACTCACCGTAAACTCGCGAGAGCGGGCTTCCTTTGCAAAGAAGGAGAGCTACTCATGCTCAAGAAGAGAATCGTTACCCTTGCGTTCTTCTTTGGCACCATGGAAAAGTAAGCAGATGAAAAGCACCGCACTAGCTTTGCCTCCATGGATCCGGAGTCGGCTCGCGATTTGGAGTTTCGAAGCTCCTCCAATGGCCGGATCTAGCTTCTTCTTCCTTCCTTGGCTCTCCTCTCTCTCTAAGATTTAGAAATACAACCACTCATGAAAAGTGAGGGTTTCTAAGGCCCAATCCCGGGTATATCCCTTCAGGAATAACCCCCAGCCGTTGGATCATCAATTAAAGAAATGAACGGCTTTGATTCGGGACTGAAATGCCCAATCTGGACAGCACACGACCTGGCACATGCCCGTGTCCAGGGCCGTGTGCCTTATTCGCCATCAAAATCGACGCGCCTGGAACAACACACGGGCATCGAACACACCCGTGTTCGATCTGACATGCCTGTGTTCCACCTGACACGGCCGTGTGGCCGGCCGTGTACACCCATCGTTTTCCCCGGAAACAACCCGAGCACTGCACGGGTTCTAGGACACGCCCGTGTCCTTGCCCGTATCACCTCAACACGCCTGGGCTCCAGGCCGTGTACACAGTCTCGACACTCGACACTTCATCGAGCGAAGATCGTCGACCTGATGTCACGGCCTTGGACAAGCCCGTGTCCTAGGACGTGTGCCTTGTTTTGACACATCGTCGAGCAAAGTGTCGACTTCCCGGGACGAGTGTTGATATGGGTCTACACGCACTGCGACACACCCGTGTCGCAGGCCGTGTACTATGTCTAGACACTTCGTCAAACACAGAGTGTTGACTTCGCGGGCTAAGTGTCGACACGGGTCGACACGCCCTGCGACACGCCCGTGTCGCAGGCCGTGTGCCCAGTCTCGACACAATGTCGAGCTCAAAATGTCGACTTCCCGGCTGAGTGTCGACACAAGATTGACATGCCCTGGGACACGCCCGTGTCCCAGGCCGTGTGCCTGCAGCCAGAACCCAAAACTGGCCGAAAACGTCCCCTTCGCTCCTTTGAGTTTCGGGGCGTTACAACTCTCCCCCGCTTAAAAGAATTTCGTCCACGAAATTACATAAAGGAAAGACATGTACAAAACCAAAATTTGTACCTGAGCGGAACAACTCCGGATATTCGTCAAGCATAGTCTGCTCTCGCTCCCAATAGAGCTCCTCATGACCGTAATTGTCCCACCGGACCTTGACCATCCTGATCTCTTTAGTGCGTAGCCGCTTGACCTCCGAGTCCTCAATCCGCACGGGCTTGACCTTTGTCGTCAACCCACTATCCATCGACACTTGATCGACCGCGATCACTTACGTAGGCTCTTGCACCGCCTTTCGAAGTACCGAAATATGGAATACATCATGTAATCCACCAAGCTCCACAAAAAGCTTCAACCGATAGGCCGCTTCACCAATTCGCTCCAGAACCTCAAACGGCCCATGGTACCTCGGGCTTAGCTTTTTTAATCGCCGCACTCGCGAGACACCCTTGAACGGCTTGATCTTTAAGTACACATAGTCGCCCACAGCGAACTCCACGTTCCTGTGCTTGGCATTATAATACTTCGCTTGCCGGTCCTGAGCGATAAGCAACCTCTCCCGAATGGTTCTCACCAAAGAAGTAGCATCCTCCACTTCCGATCGCTTATACAACTTTGACTCACCCGTTTCTAACCAAGACAACGGTGTGCGACAATTTCTACCATATAGGGCCTCGAAGGGCGCCATTTGAATACTCGCTTGGTAGCTGTTGTTGTATGCGAACTCTACCAAATAAAGGTGGTCTTCCCACTGCTTTCCAAAATCCAAGACACACATGCAGATCATGTCTTCCATGGTTCTATTGACCCTCTCGGTCTGCCCATCCGTTTGCGGATGGAAGGCTGTGCTGAATTTCAGCTTTGTTCCCAACATTTGCTGCACAAGCCTCCAATCATTGGACGTGAACCGCCCATCTCGGTCACTCACGATGCTGCGGGGCACACCATGAAGCCGTACTATGTTATCCACATAAAGCTTTGCCAACTTCTCCACCGGATCATCCTTCCTATGCGGAATGAAATGCGACACCTTCGTTAACCGATCCACGACCACCCAAATAGCGTCGTTCCCCTTTTGCGACCTTGACAAACCGTGCACAAAGTCCATAGAGATGTCGTCGAATTTCCACTCCGGGATAGGCAAGGACTTAAGAAATCCTCCCGGCTTTTGGCACTCCGCCTTCACCAAGGCGCAAGTTTGGCACTTCGCTACGTAGAGCGCCACATCTTTCTTCAAACCCGGCCACCAAAACAGTTTCTTCACATCACGGTACATCTTCGTGCTCCCCGGGTGAATCGAGTACTTGGTATGGTATGCCTCGTACAACAACTCCACCTGCAAATTACCCACACTTGGGACGCACAGACGACCGTCCTTCTAAAGTAATCCGTCCTCCACAATGAATTGGGAATTTGACCCATCCAAAGCCTCTACCATGAACTGCTTCATATGAGCATCCTTATCCAAAGCCTGCCGAATACGATCAGCCAGGTCATATTGGACTTTAGTCCAATTCAGAACTGCTTCAGCACTTGATTGCCTGTCCACACAAACAATCTCCAACGCCTCCAACTCCCGCACCAACCGCTCATCATGCACCGATATCCAATTGGCTTGAGCTGTGGCTCGGTGACTCAACGCGTCCGCAACCGCATTCCCTTTACCAGGCACGTAGTGGATCTTGAATGTATAATCCCCCAGGAACTCCATCCATCTATGCTGCCGCATATTCAGATCCTTCTGATCAATAAGATACTTCAGGCTCTTGTGATCGGTGTAGATATCAATCTTCACACCGTACAAATAGTGTCTCCACAGTTTCAAGGCAAAAATCACGGCCGCTAACTCCAAGTCATGGACCAGATAGTTCCTTTCATGCACTTTTATCTGTCTCGAGCCATAAGCTATTACACTTCAGTGTTGTAGTAGCACGCAACCCAAACCGCTGCCAGAAGCATCACTATAAATCTCATAGCCTTCGGTCCCACATGGCGAACTCAGCACAGGCGCTGTGGTCAACCGACACTTCAACTCCTCAATAGCTCGCGCGCACTCCGGCGTCCAAACGAACTTATGCTCCTTCCTCGTCAAAGTAGTGAGAGGTAACGCTATCCACGAGAAGTTCTCTACGAAGCGCCTATAATAGCCGGCAAGCCCCAGAAAGCTCCGGACTTCCGCTACCGTAGCAAGCTCATGCCACTCCCGTATCACAACAATCTTCGCCGGATCCACAGCAATACCCTCTCCACTCACTATATGACCGAGGAATGCCACTAAGGATAACCAAAACTCGCACTTCGAGAACTTGGCATACAGTTGATTCCTCCTTAGAGTCTCCAAAACCAAATGAAGATGCTTGAAGTGATCTTCCTCACTTTGCGAGTACATCAAAATATCGTCGATGAAAATGATCACGAAATGGTCCAAGTACTCCCTGAAAGTCCTGTTCATCAGATCCATGAACACTGACGGCGCATTAGTCAGCCCAAACGGCATGATCGTAAACTCATAATGCCCGTATCTCGTACTAAATGATGTCTTCGGGATATCACTCTCCCTTATTCGCAGCTGATAGTACCCAGCCTTGAGATCCAACTTCGAGTACACCGTCGACCCGACTAACTGCTCAAAAAGATCATCAATCCGGGTGATCGGGTACTTGTTCTTCTCCGTCAACTTGTTGAGCTCCCGATAATCAATACATAGCCTCAAGCTTCCGTCCTTCTTCTTAACAAAGAGGACCGGTGCGCTCCAAGGCGAAGAACTCAGGCGCACATACCCTTGCTCCAATAACTCTTGCAGTTGAACTTTCAGCTCCGCCATTTCCTTAGGCGCTAGCCGATAGGAGATCGTGACACAGGCTTTGCACCTGGCACTAGCTCAATCGTAAAATCTATCTCCCGTTGAGGCGGGGCTCCAGGAAGATCTGCGGGGAACACATCAGGGTATTCCGATACCACTGAAATACAATCCAACGCGGGCTTCGGCTTTGCAACCTCCACTAGTGTAAAGAACAGTTATGCACCGGCACGAACCGCCTTCACCACCTGAAGAGCAGACATCAACGTCTTGCTCGACCCCTTTAAGCCCGTAAAATTCGTCTCACGACTTGCTCCCAGCTTTACTTCCTTGCGACCGCAGTCAATATAGGCCTGCTGCTCCGAGAGCCAGTCCATGCCAAATATAACGTCAAACTTCACCAACGGGAGTAAAGACGCCTGTAGGTCGAACTCCTGATTCCCAATACGAATCTTAACATCGCAGATCCTATCCGATCGCATCGAACACCCATAGGGCAACAACACATCCAACTTATCCTTCGCCATCGAAGAAGGGACTCCGATGCAAGATATAAAACCTTCAGACAAGAAGGAGTGTGAAGCTCCCGTATCGAAGAGTGCTCGTGCCGGATTTTCACAAATCAATACAAATCCTAAACAAGCAGTGGTAAGGTAACATGTGCATAACAAGTATTTAAAGAAATTGACTTGATATAAATTAAACCGTACCTGTCACCACATCAGCCTGTTTGATGGCCTCCTGTTGGCCAAGATTATAGACCCTTGGTTGGGCCGGAGCATAGTGGGACGCGGTCGACTCCACCGCCTTGCCCTTCTCTTCATAAGTCGCTCCTGACCTTTTCTCGGACTTAGGACGTCTGCTCCAACAGTCACGAGCAAAATGCCCTATCTTTCCACAAGTAAAACACGCACCCGGGGTCCGACTCGTAGTCGCCCCAGAAGCACCAGAAGGAGCTGGACCCGAAGTCCTATGCTTCTTGAAAGACCTCCGATAGCCGGACTTTGAATTCAGATTTCCGATCACCCATGCTTTTCTTTGCTTATACATTCTTCATGTCCTTTTCCAAGGACCGGGCAGTGTTGACCAAGGTTAAGAAACCCTGCGTCATCGGCTCCGAGAGTAGTAATCTCAACTCATCTCTCAAGCCTTCGTAGAATCGATTTGTTTTGCGCTCCTCATCCGCGATGGTGGAGCTAGCATAACGACTCAGACGAGTAAACTCCTGGAGATGTTCATCCACGCTGCTCTCACCCTGAACCAACTTCAGAAACTCATTCTCCAACGCTATCTTCTGCGTCAAAGGGAGGTATCTAGCCAAGAACAATCTCGAGAACTCCTCCATCGAGACATCAACAAGTTGCCTACCTCTAAATAAGTGCAGCTCCAAAACTTCCCACCACATTCTCGCTTCACTTTCAAGAAGGAACGTAGCGATGGTGGTCATTTGCCACTCCTCCATCTCCGTTGCTGTCATGACTCTCTTCACCCTGGAGAACCAGTCTTCAGCTTGAGATGGGGTTCCCAACCCCGAGAATACCGGAGGGTTAAAGCTCATTACATGCTTAAGCTGCCTCTCGGTTGCCCTCCTTGGCACCACCGGTTCCACAACCACTTGCTCCACTCTCCTCGGCTCAGCCTCTTGAAGAGGTTCCTGCTCCATCGCAGGAGTGGGCTGCTACGTTTGCCTTGCAGGCTGCGCATTTATCACGGCCAACACAGCTTCGGCCACCAAGCGTATGTTCTCAGCCGATAGAGGTGTTGCATGAGCAACATCCGGTGCACTACTAGCCTCAGAAACTCGACGTTCCGACGGCCCAACACCACTTCTGGTCACCTATAATGGTACAAAACACCGTTAAGCGACCAAATAAAATTGCAAACAGCAATTATAGGAACACGCAGGTTCCTCAAACATGTGTATTTTCATTTCTAAGTGGACATTCATGGGTTCTTTTACCGTTATAACGATGACGCACACAATGTGCTCACCACCCCTTAAAAAGAATTCGCCCACAAATTCATTTTAAGCCCGACCAAAACCAGTAGTATGATGCAAAATTGTAACACCCCCTATCCGTCGCATAGCATATAGCAGTAGGTCCGGCCGGGGCCCGACGCCATATACTACAGACAGTCCGGGTGGTTACTCATGGAAACCATCCAACCAATCATAACGTCCTACACAGAGCATTCTAGCGGAAGCAGATTAATAAGATGTAACAAAGAACCCAGCACTAAAGCATGAATGTCCACTAATACCAAATAGGAATGTTACAAAATACACAAGTACAAGCCTTAAGGCCTTACAAAATTGTTCACTTCATATTACATGTTTTACAAACCACGGCACGCAGGCCGGTCACACATGAATAAAGCAGTAAACACTCCAATTAGGCCTTCGAGGGCCGGCTTCGCAAAAAGGGCTTTAGCACGCTATTGACCGCTTGGTCCAGCAGCACCTGCAAACAACAAACCGCCGCACGGTGGCAAAACAAGGCAACGGTCAGCAATGCTGACCAAATTATAACGATCCCGCCCCCAACTCGGGGCGGCAATGCTCTTTCCCTGCATTTCATTAACATAAGCGAGCAATATATATATAACCATTTCATCACAGACGTTGGATCGCACGGCCACACACCCCGTGCTCTCAGGGCACATTCTCGGTGAACCGGTCGATGTCACTTCAATTAAAGCCATAGACATTCCGGACTCACCACCGCCACTTTGACGGCCAAACCTATGATCATTTTGTCTTCTTGGCCTGGGTCACGACAATTTAAGCCATTGACCGCCGAAGACCCTAATCTATGCCAACGGCAAGTGCCACGTACCCTTAGGTCTCTTTAACCGAACGACATAGAACGGGTACGGTTCCATCTAACCCGTGCTCACATCGCAATGACAATTTAAGCCATTTGCGCGGGTCAAACTTCTCCCGAGTCCCGTTTCCATCACAATTCACATAACCCGGTTATGTTCAAGTTGGCTCTCAGGCCACCAAGTTGGCAAGATCACGTATCCGCCCAGTTTTCTGGGTGCACCTTTGGGTTAATCCCCAAGGCTCCCTGTTGTAATCTACCGTGTAGAAAACCTGAAAAACAACCAATAGCACGGAGTCTTCTCCGGCATTATGCAATGCAACATCACCGATCCAGACCAACATGTCCGAATAGGCTTCACACATCATGCCTATATCCGTTCTCGCTTACGGACTCTAAACAACGGGGACTTCACATATCTACCCGAAGGAACGCCTCCAACTCACCGCAAACTCGCGAGAGCGGACTTCCTATGCAAAGAAGGAGAGCGACTCATGCTCAAGAAGAGAATCGTTACCCTTGCGTTCTTCTTTGGTGCCATGGAAAAGTAAGCGGATGAAAAGCACCGCACTAGCTTTGCCTCCGTGGATCCGGAGTCGGCTCGCGATTTGGAGCTTCGAAGCTCCTCCAATGGCCGGATCTAGCTTCTTCTTCCTTCCTTGGCTCTCCTCTCTCCCTAAGATTTAGAAAGACAACCACTCATGAAAAGTGAGGGTTTCTAAGGCCCAATCCCTGGTATATCCCTTCAGGAACAACCCCCAGCCGTTGGATCATCAATTAAAGAAATGAACGGCTTTGATTCGGGACTGAAATGCCCAATCTGGACCGCACACGGCCTGGCACACGCCCGTGTGCCTCATTCACCGTCAAAATCGACGCGCCTGGAACAACACACGGGCATCGAACATGCCCGTGTTCTATCTGACACGCCCGTGTTCCACCTGACACGACCGTGTGGCCGGCCGTGTACACCCATCATTTTCCCCGAAAACAACCCGAGCACTAAACGGGTTCTTGGACACGCCCGTGTCCTTGCCCGTGTCACCTCAACACACCTGGGCTCCAGGCCGTGTACACGGTCTCGACACTCGACACTTCGTCGAGCGAAGATCGGCGACCTGATGACACGGCCTTGGACACGCCCGTGTCCTAGGCCGTGTGCCTTGTCTCGACACATCGTCGAGCAAAGTGTCGACTTCCCGGGACGAGTGTCGACACGGGTCGACACGCCCGGCGACACGCCCGTGTCGCAGGCCGTGTGCCATGTCTCGACACTTCGTCGAATGCAGAGTGTCGACTTCGCGGGCTAAGTGTCGACATGGGTCGACACGCCCTGCGACACGCCCGTTTCGCAGGCCGTGTGCCCAGTCTCGACACAATGTCGAGCTCAAAATGTCGACTTCCCGGCTGAGTGTCGACACAAGCTTGACACGCCCTGGGACACGCCCGTGTCCCAGGCCGTGTGCCTGCAGCCAAAACCCAAAACTGGCCCAAAATGTCCCCCGTCGCTCCTTTGAGTTTCGGGGCATTACATTGCTACCTCTATTAAACTCCTTCATTCTGACAATGCTAAGGAATATCTTAGCCATGATTTCTCTTCTTTCTGTATGCAACATGACGTTATTCATCAAACTAGTCGTGTCTACGCCTCACAGCAAAATGGGGTGGCAGAACGCAAAAACCGTCATCTCCTCGATATCGCTCGTACTCTGATGACACAGATGCATGTTCCTCGCTCCTATTGGGGCTATGCTGTCCTCCTCTCCTGCTATCTCATCAATCACATTCACTCCACAGTTCTCAACGGTGACACCGCATTCTCCATTCTTTATCCGAACAAGGATCCATTTCCTCTTACTATACGCATCTTTGGGTGCACTACCTTTGTGCACTCTCCCACTGCCACCCGTGACAAACTCTCACCACGGGCCACTAAATGTGTCTTTCTGGGGGTACTCTACCACTCAGAAAGGTTATTGTTACTTTGACCCCGTTACTCGCAAGCAGTTCGTCTCTGCAGAAGTCACCTTCTTTGAAAATGCATCTTACTTCTCTCTAGTTTCCTCCTCTACTCCTGATGATCCTACTTTTCATATCAACCCATTCATTCCATCTACCCCTAATGACGTTCCACCACCTCCACCATCTCCACCCTCTCATCTGAAATGTCCACCTCCTGCAATATCTCCCTCCTCTCCGCTGCCATCTCTCTCTACTCCCGGGCCAGCTCTCTCCACCACGGATGCTCTGGATACAGAGGAACCCGCTAACCTGGATCTCCCCATTGCTCTTCGTAAAGGGGTTCAGGCATGTACCCAACACCTACTTGCTACTGTTGTTTCCTATGATCGTATTACCCCTTCTCACAGAGCTTTTGCTCTAGTTATCTCGGCCACTGCCACCCCCATTCCTACCTGGAGGCCCTTACCATTCCTCATTAGAAGGCTGCCATGGATGAGGAGATTTTTACCCTCACTGAACGGGGTACCTGGACCCTGGTTTCCCCACATTTGGGCACTGATGTAGTTGGCTTCTGCTGGGTCTTTGTTGTCAAATTCCATCCCGATGGCAGCGTGGATCGCTACAAGGCCCGCCTGGTGGCCAAAGGCTTCACTCAGACCTATGGTGTTGATTACTTTGACACCATCTCTCCCATTACTCGTCTCAGCACCATTCGGGTCCTTCTCTCTGTCGTTGTCAACAGGGATTGACCCATTTCGCAGTTGGATGTTAAGAATACTTTTCTCTACGGTGATCTGCAGGAAGATGTTTACATGGAGCAACCTCCTGGGTATGTTGCTCAGGGGGAGACGCGAGTATGCCAGCTAAATAAGGCTATCTATAGCCTCAAGCAGAGCCCTCGTGTCTGGTTTGAAAAGTTTAGCGGCATTGTTGTGGCCATTGGTTTTGCAAGAAGTTTAGCCGATCACTTCTTGTTCGTTCGGAAAACTGCCTCTGGTCTGGCAGTTCTTGCGGTTTATGTTGATGACATTCTTCTTACTGGCGATGACTAGGATGTGGTAACTTTGACAAAGAAACACCTCCGTCAACACTTGGTCACAAAGGGTATGGACTCCCTGAAATACTTTCTGGGGATTGAGATCTCTAGGAAGCCCAACTCCATGGTCCTTTACCAATGGAAGTATGCTCTTAATCTTCTAAAGGAGGCAGGAATGGCTGGTGCTAAACCTGCCCGTTCTCCCATGGCTGCTGGAGAAGACAAAACTTGGACCGACGACTCACCTCTTCTATCCGATCTTATGAGGTACCGGCGTCTGGTTGACAAACTCATTTATCTCACCGTAACCAGACCCGACATCTCTTATGCTGTTAGCAAGGTGAGCCAGTTCATGCAAGATCCTCGGGAGTGTCATCTATAATCTGCCCTAAGGATATTTGAGTATATTAAAGCAACACTAGGGAAAGGACTCCTTTTTTAGAAGAATGGTCACTTAAGGGATGAAGCGTACTCAAATTTGAGCTATGTTGATGACAAAGGTGACCGCAAGTCAACATCAGGTTTCTGCACATTTGTTGGAGGCAATCTTGTGAGTTGGAAGAGTAAGAAATAGTCTGTGGTCTCTAGGTCTAGTGCAGAAGCGGAATATCGCAGTATGACGTTGACCATGTGTGAGTTGAAATGGTTACGAGCTCTCATGCTTGACTTAGGAGAGGTCTACAACTATGTTGGAACACCCTATTAATAATTTGGGTCAGGATCACTATGTCTCTAGGAACCTTTATTTGACCTCCTGTATAGCTTAAAAGGTCAATTAGAATTGAGTCTAAGGGTTAGAAGTCTAGGATTGGAAGCTGCCCTGAAGACCAAGTTTTTCTGTCTGGAGACTAAGTCTGATCGTCGAGCTCAGCACAACGATTCGTCGAACTCCGATCGACGATCGTCTAGCTCAACTTCGACAGATCGTCGAGCTCCACTCGACGATCGCTGAGCTCAACTTCATAATATCGTCGAACTCCATTCGACGATCGGTGAGCTCAAGTCGACGACTTTTACTCTGCATTGGATCTTTATCTCTGAGCTCAGTTCGACGATCTTTGAGCTCAGATCGACGATATTTTTGCTGCTTAAGATTTCCTGATCGCTGAGCTCAGCTCGACGATAGCAGAGCTCAGTTCGACGATTTCAGATAACTTCCAGAATTCAAATTCAAATCAGTCAGGAGTTATTCTGCAATTAATTCAGAGATTTGCTAGCCGTTTTCATTTACTTCTGGACCAAGTTTCAAGGGATTTTTCAAGGAATAATTCTGTGGACTTTCCTCTTGAAGAGTTTTTGCAATTAAGGATGCAATCAATGCAGACCAACGGCTATCCTTGACAGAGAATGATATTCTATTCTGGAATAGAGAATAAAAGACAGAATGGTTTTTGAATCAAAAAGCAGAACAAGACAGAGGACACACAATACAGATTACAGAAAAATACTCAAAAATCTTCTGTCAAAAAGAATTCTGAAGAACACTCATCGAAGGAGATCTAGTTTTCAAATCTTCAGATCTCTTCATCTTTCAAAGTGTTCAAGGCCAACATCATTTCAAGACTTCAGACACTCAACATTTCAGCCATTGCTGAAATCATCCATTGCTGGAGTTCAATATTTGAAGGCCTATCACCCTCAAGCAAAGCTCTTCTTCCTGAAGATCTCAAGGATTCAGGGGGAGCTTTGACATCAATCCACATAGTCTTCTCAGTTGGTTGAGAAAGAGAAGACTGCAATCACTCTCTCACCCCCACTCTGTAAAGGGTTTTTCAAACTCCCTTCAAAAGTTTGAATCTGGTTTTTGAGCACCTTGTCAAAAGCTCATTGGTGGCAAGACACCTGATCAAAAAATCTGCTTTGGTTTTTGAGCACCTTATCAAAAGCTCATTGGTGCCCAGGACACCTGATCAACTCATCCTGCAGTGGATTCCTACCTAGGGTGGTAGAAGAGTGGATGTACCCAAGTTTGGGGAACCACTATATTCCCTTGTGTCATCTGGTTTTGGCTTGTTTTTTTTTTGTTTCTGGCCTTGATTTTTCTGTGCTTAGTATTTGCATAGCTCTGTACTGTGATTAGATTTATTTCTGCTTCCCTGCTCACACATATTACAACAATTGTTGTAAAAGTTTGCAAAAGTTCTAAAGCACTATATACTCTATTCACCCCCCTCTAGAGTATATCAGATCTAGTTGCTCTTTCAATTGGTATCAAAAGGAGGTTGGTTAAACATACCATATCTGATTGGTTGTACAGGCTAACACCTGAACCCCAAGATCCCAAACTAGATCCTTTTTGTATTTTATTATTAGACTCTGTTTGCACAAATCATGGCCCAAAACAAAGATTATGCTAGCACCAGACCTCTAGTGTGCAATCTGTCAAAGTTTGCACTTTGGAAAGCAAGGATTAGACTTTACATGAATTCTATTGATGAAGATATCTTTAATTCTGTTTTGACAGTGTGTCCAAGACCCCCAGAGAGCATAAGTACAAATGCTGTTCCACCTCCATCAGGAACAGATGCTGACATCAAAAAATGGAAAGTAGCTGATGCCAAGGCTATGAACATTCTAGCTCAGACAATGTCAGATGACATTTTTCAAAAGGTAGCTGAATGCAATTCAGCCAAGGAGATTTGGGACAAGCTCTCAGAAATAGTCTCAGGCTCAGCTGATGAGAGAAAGGACAGAAGATCCCATCTCATCTCCCAATATGAGAACTTCAAGAAGGGAGAGACTGAGTCAGTGGGAGACATGTACAATAGATTGAGTCTAATTGTCAGTGAACTAAGGACATTGGACAAAGAGATTTCTCTGACAGAACTTAATGACAAGATCCTAATGTGCTTCCCCAGCACTTGGGATTCAAGAATCTGGCCAATTAAGGATGCCAGAAGTCTGAATGAAATCACCACTGAAGCCTTGTTGGGTAAGCTCAAATCTTATGAGCTACTTATCAAGAATAGAGACGAAGAACAGAAGGCTGCTTCACCAGCCACAAGGAAAGAGAAGACCATAGCCTTTAAGGCAACTGAGGATCTGCCTGAAGATAAGAGCACAGGCAATGATGAACTACTCAGCTTGTTGGCCAAAAGATTCTACAAGATGGCCAGAAAGGACTTCAGAAGAAGATCATACAAGGAGCAGGACAAGCCAAGGTATGATAAGTCCATTAGCAACAATAAAGATATTATCTGCTTTGGTTGCAGGAAACCAGGGCACATAGTTCCTGACTGTCCAGAGAACAAGATCAAGGACAGAAGGGACAGAAAAGAAAGAAGAAAGGAGAAAGACTCCAAAAGGAATGGAAGTGGCAAACCTTCTTCAAGCAAAAATAAGCATACAAGAAAAGGGTTTGTTGCTGAATCCTGGAGTGAGACAGAAGAGGAGTCAGAAGCCTCTTCTAGCTCAAGTGATGATGAGGATGATGCAGAAGAAAAGGAGTTCTGCATGATGGCAATCAATGCCTCACAGCACAACTCAGAGGAAGAGGAGTCAGAGTCAGACTCAGAGACTCAACCTGAAGAAGATCAGGTAATTAGTTCTTTTGATTTTAGTTCAGAAGATTTTAAATCTGAATTTAAAGCACTGTGTTTAGATCTGCTAAAGTCTGAGAAAGAGATTATCTCTCTCAGAAATCAATTATCTGAACACAATGGTTTAAAGTCAGAAAACCTCAAACTCTCTCAGGAGTTGGAGAACTGTAGGGAACAGATAGCTACACTGAAAAGTGAGCTCTCTGAGGCCAAGAAGCTTGAAGAATCCCTTAATGGGAGAAGCATCAAGCTGATGGACATCACAAGCACAGTGAACTCTAGATTTAACAGTACACTGGGCTTGGGTGCCTCATCCAGCCAACCTATTGTTCTAACAACTCCCATCAAGTTTATTTCTGACAAGGGAAAGGGAGTTGTAGAGGTTGCCAGGAAAAATTCTGATCTGCCTCAGAAAACTAAGTCCCAGCAAAAATCGTCGAACGGAGATCGACGATTGCCGAACGCAGCTCGACGATCTCAGGAAAAATTGTCGAACGCTGTTTGACGATCTCAGCCAAAGTCGTCGAATGCAGCTCGACGATCTCATATACCTGACCTCATCCATAGTCGACCGTCGAACGGAGCTCGACGCTCTGACCCAAGATCGTCGAACGCAGCTCCAGGATCGTCGAACATAGGTCAGAGCTCTGGAAACTTGTTTAAAGGCAAATCAAAATTGAATCCTAAGGGTTCTTCATCCCAAACCTTTAACCCTTATACTGAATGGATTATACCTCCAAGGAGATATCATCCTGAAGGATATAAGAGTCAACCTGGGATGTCTTTCATTGTCAGAATTTAGAGGTTATCAACCTAGGCCCAAGGTAAACTGGGTCAAAAACAAATGAATTGTTTTATGTGCAGGTGAAGACCTATCCAACATCTAACCAGCAATGGTATTTGGATAGTGGGTGCTCTAAGCACATGACAGGGAACAAGGACAACCTCACTTCCTTTAGAGCCAAGCTTGGACCCAAAGTTATCTTTGGTGATTCCAACTTTGGACAAACTAAAGGATATGGTGCAGTCCAGATTGGTTCAGTAACCTTCAAGAAGGTAGCCTATGTGGAAGGACTGAAGCACAACCTAATCAGCATCAGTCAGCTATGTGATGAAGGCTACCAGGTGACCTTCAGCAAAACCTTATGCAGAATCAAGTCAGAGGACAACACAACTGTGTTGACAGGTAAAAGGAAAGGTAACATCTATCTAGTAGATTTTCTTTCAACTAATGTAGATATTTGCCTGTTTAACTCTGTCTGTAGACCAAATGTTTTATGGCATAAGAGACTAGGACACCTAAACCTTAGAACTATTGCTAGGCTCTCCAAGGACAACCTTGTTAGAGGACTACCTTCTGGCCCCTACAAGAAGGAAGGACTCTGCAGGGCTTGTCAATTAGGCAAGCAAACTAAAAACAGTTTTAAGTCACTTAATAAGAGTGATTCACCTAGGATATTGTATCTGTTACACATGGATCTATTTGGACCCATCACAGTACAAAGCCTAGGAGGGAAATCCTACACTTTAGTAGTTGTAGATGACTTCTCTAGATTCACTTGGGTGTTCTTTCTAAGGAAGAAGTCTGATAACTTTAAGTGTCTGACAGAGTTTCTCAAATGTATACAGATTGAGTTCAATACTCACATTGCCCTGATCAGAAGTGATCATGGGACAGAGTTTGATTCTCTTCTTATGCAAGAGTTCTGTCAGAGTGAAGGGATCAGGCATACTTTCTCAGCTCCTAGAACTCCTCAACAAAATGGGGTAGCTGAAAGGAAAAATAGAACCCTTATTGAATCTGCCACTACATTGTTGTCAGATGCTCATCTACCTCTATCCTTTTGGGCAGAGGTAGTGAACACCTCCAACTATGTGCTGAACAGAAGTCTGATACATAAACTAAAGGGAAAGACTCCCTATGAATTACTCAAAGGGAAGAAACCTAAAGTTGACTATTTCAGAATTTTTGGTTGTATTTGCTACATTCACAATAATGACAAGAAATATCTAGCAAAATTTCAAGCCAAAGCTGATGAAGGAGTGTTTCTGGGATACTCCATGATCAGCAAGGCCTATAGGGTCTATAATAAATCATCCTTGAAAATTGAGGAATCTGTTCATATTTCTTTTGATGAAACTAACATGTCTTTCAAGGAGAAGATTTCTTCTACCATAGAACCTTTGCAGGAACTCTCTCTAGTTGAAGATATGAACAAGTTACAGGTTGCTCAAGAAGAAGAAAGCAGTGAAGATGAAGGGAATGCCTCACATATTGAAGCACAATCTGAAGAGCCAGTTGTTGTACCACAAGAGGAAACAACAACACAGGTTGGTGAACAATCAACACCCCCTGTTGATTTAGTAACATCAAGAGACCATCCAATTTCCCAAATAATTGGAGAAATCTCAGCTGGTGTGCAAACCAGAAATCAGGTCAACCAAAACCTGTTGCACACCTGCTTCCTATCTCAAATTGAACCTCAGTCCATTCAAGATGCAGAGCAAGATCCACACTGGATCATTGCAATGCAAGAGGAGTTGCATCAATTTGAGAGGAACAAAGTATGGGAACTAGTGCCAAAGCCTAAGGATCATTCCATTGTTGGAACAAAATGGGTATTCAGAAACAAACTGGATGATCAAGGAGTAATTATAAGAAACAAGGCAAGGCTAGTTACTCAGGGATATTCTCAAGAAGAAGGAATTGACTACGACCAGACTTTTGCACCTGTTGCAAGATTGGAAGCCATCAGGATATTTCTAGCTTATGCAGCTCATAAAGGCTTCAAGGTTTATCAGATGGATGTCAAAAGTGCTTTCTTAAATGGAGACATCAAAGAGGAAGTCTATGTCAGACAACCTCCAGGTTTTATCTCTCCAACTCTTCCTGATTATGTTTTTAGACTGAACAAAGCATTATATGGTCTCAAGCAAGCTCCTAGAGCATGGTATGAGACCCTAGCATGCTTTCTCTTGGAAAATGGTTTTATAAGGGGTAGAGTAGACCAAACTCTTTTTATTAGAACCCATAAGTCCCATACCCTACTAGTACAAATTTATCTAGACGATATCATTTTTGGTTCTACTGACTCAAAATTGTGCAGAAGGTTTTCTAACCTGATGCATTCTAAATTTGAGATGAGTAGCATGGGTGAGCTATCCTTCTTCCTAGGATTGCAAGTCAAGCAACATGCTGAAGGCATCTTTATTTCTCAAACCAAATATGCAAATGAACTGGTTAAGAAATTTGGTATGTCTGAAGCATCTTGTATGAAAACACCCATGCCTACTAATGCTGTATTAGATGCTGATGAACATGGGAAACCTGTTGATCAGACAACATATAGAGCAATGATTGGCTCTTTACTGTACCTTACAGCTAGTAGACCAGATATAATGTTTGCTACATGTATATGTGATAGGTTCCAAGTAAGCCCTAGAGAGTCACACCTCACTTTAGTAAAGAGGATTCTCAGGTATGTTAAAAGTTGTCCAAATCTAGGTCTCTGGTATCCAAAAGATTCATCATTTGATTTAACTGGATTCTCTGATGCTGATTATGCTGGATACAGAATTGACAGGAAAAGCACCAGTGGAACTTGTCAGTTCCTTGGTGACAGACTTGTCTCTTGGTTTAGTAAGAAACAAACATCTGTGTCAACTTCAACTGCTGAAGCTGAATATATGGCTGCAGGCAGTTGTTGTTCACAAATATTGTGGATTCAAAACCAACTCCTAGACTATGGTTACAACTTAGAGAAGTCTAAAATCTTTTGTGACAATACAAGTGCTATTTTTATAGCTCAAAATCCAGTCCTCCATAGTAGGACAAAACACATAGAGATTAGGAATCATTTCTTAAGGGATAATGTTGAAAAACACAAAATTGAACTACAATATATCCCAACTGATTTACAAAGGGGAGATATTTTCACCAAGCCTTTGGATGAAAAGAAACACACCTTCTTCCTAAATCAGTTAGGAATGTTAGGTGGAGGAAGCCTTAAATAATATCCAAGATTTTGAAAGCTAAAAATTGACCAAAACTAGGCAAAAATTCTGATTTTTCTTAGTGTCTAGAATTTTTCTGATCTCTGAACTGCGCTCGACGATTTCCCCAAAGATCGTCGAACGGAGATCGACGATTTCCAGAATCGTCGAACTGAGTTCAGCGCCTCTCAGATAGTATGAACTATCTCTTCCGGTCAACGATCGTCGAACGGAGCTCGACGCTCTCCAAGATCGTCGAACGGAGATCGACGATGTTGGAGTCTCTTTAGATTCCTTTAGAAGCCTCGATCGTCGAACTGAGTTCAACGATCTTTCCAATTCTGCGTCGAACCCTAATATAAAACTCTTTTTTTGCCGTCGTTCTCTCTTGCGCTTTCATTTTCTCTGCAAGAATTCTCTTCCCTCCAAACAGTTCTACGCTTGGTCGTTTTGTTTGTTAAGTTTTTGCAGGTACAATGGCTGTGTCAGTTGCTGTCCTAGCTGCAATGAAGTTTGATGCAGGCTTTGACATTGATCTGGAATCCTTCAACACTACTGATCAGATTTTCCAAGACATACTGGGTTTATTCAAGGATCAGAATCTGTCTGCCCTCATGACCACCAGGATAAAGCTGGCCTCAGATGAAATCAAGGAATGGGTCTATACTGCTCATAATCTAGACAACAACACAATAGTTGGGTCCATTGCTGGAACTCAGGTACCTTTGACCCCCACCATTTTAACAGAGGTTTTTAGACTAAGAAATGGAGATGATATTGCTGAGTTATCTGGAGAGGATTACTGTGACCTGCTTGCCAGGATGGGTCATCCAGAGGGAAACCCTAGCAAGCTATTCAAGAGGAACCTGTCTGTTGAATACAGGTTCCTAGCAGATGTGGTAGGGAAAGTGCTGCTGGCAAAGCACTCTGCACATGATACAATATCCAGATACCAGCTCTGCCTCATGTGAGCTCTGGTGGATAAGAGAAGTTTAAACTGGGGAGAGGTCTTCTTTGACCTAATCAAGAAGAAAATAAACAAAAGCTTTGTTAACTTTGGAAGGATTCTTGGAGTCTTCCTGCATAACAAGTGCCCTGCCTTGCTGGTCTCCTCTGGAGTTCACATAAATGCCTCCAAGAGACTCACCTGTGCCCTCTTTGGCAAGTGGGATAGGCAAATCAGCAAGCCTGGCAGGCCCTCCTCAAGTGCTCCTTCAGGCACCAGGACTCAAAGAGTCACTCCTCCACAGGTCTCTGCTCCTGCAGATGACCTGGCTGTTGCTGTTGCTGCCTCTTATCCTCCTCCACTTCCAACCCTTCCTCTACCATCCACCATTCCAGCTCCATCCACCATTACCATCTCTAGCCCATCTCCAACATCAATTCCATCTCCAGAACCCATTCTGCCTCCACCAGTAGACCACTTCCACCCTCTGTTCTCATACCTTCCACCAGATGTCACCTCTTCTCCATCCATTCCATCCTTCACCCTCCTGGATGACTCCTATATGGATGATTCCCCATCCTCTCCTCCAGAGTTACCCTCCTCCTCAACTTCATTCCAAGATCTCCTCCACCATATCATTGACCAACCAACTTTCACCCCATCCATATCCATCCCCTTGTCCTCCATTTCCCCTATCCCAACACCTGAGCCATCCATTCCACTCTCCAGCCCTCCACTTCTAGCATCCTCAGCTATCCGTTTTCCCTCTACCTCTACTCCTATTATTGAGCCAGTAGACCTCTCAGCCCTAGCTGACAAGTTGTATGAGCTAATTGCCCCCAGGCTCTCTCTACTCTTGGAGACCTCATTGGCTCCTCTACACTTGTCAGTGGCAGCCCTCTCTGCCAGGCTTTCCTCCCTCCTTCCTCTGGCAGCACCACCAGCAGTTTGCCTTGATACAGATGTCTCTACATCTAGGCAGGGGGAGATGCCCTATGAAGCAAGCCTTCATGCTGTTGCTGCTGCTGTTTCTGCTCCTACTGCTGATGATACTGCTGCTGCTGATGTTTCTGTATCTGCTGCCCCTTCTGCTACTGTTGCTGTGCCTCCAGAATGTCAGACTCCTACTGCAGTTCTGGCAATAGACCTAAGGTCTTTGCTTTCTTCCTTTGATACTGCCTTCTTCAGCTATCTCCCAGAGGTTCATGCTGTCCAGCCCCCAGAAGATTTATCCAAGGCACTGGTGCCTTTCTCTTGCTGTGACCCTAGCACTATCTCTGCATTTGTACATTCAGTGCTTGCTGCTACTGAAGATGTTGTTGCTGCTGCTGTTAAAGACAATACTGAATCTGCTTCTGAAATTGTTGATACTGCTGAGATTGTTCACACTGCTGCTGAAATCCCAATTGCTTCTGATGAGCCAATTTGCAAGGATCTTCTGATAACAGAGGCCACTGTTTTTGAGCCTGTTGCAGATTTTGATGATGTTACTGCTGTTACTGCTGCTGTCACTACTCCAGTATCTGTTGCTGCTGCTGTATTTGCTCCTACTGCACCCTCTGCATCTGCTGCCCCATCTGCTGCTGTCCCTGCTGCTGCTACTTCTGCTTCTGTCTCATCTGCTGCTATTCAACTGAAGAAAGACTTGATGAAGAGAATTGATGCTCTATATGATGACCAGAGTTCTGAATCTGATGAGTTCAAGACAGACTCTGATGACTCTTCTGCCACTATTGCAAGGAAAAGGAAGGCTAGGAGCAAGGCAATGAAAAGGGTTCCTCCTGCAAAAGTCAAGGATGATAATGATATTCCTTATTACATTCTGCATAACTGCCCAATCACAGAACATTGGATGCAATATTCTAAAAATCAGCTGAAAGCCATGAAGAAGAAAAGAAAGTATGAAAAGGGCTCCTCCCAGTTCCAGCACCCTCATCCTCCTCCACCACCTCCTCCTGATGCAGGTGCAGGTGGAAGCTCTGCAAGTCAAGCCCCAGCTAGAAGCCAGGCTCCCTATCAACCCCATGCCAGATCCTACCAAAGGGAATGCCAATCTAGGGGTTCATATTCTAGGAGAGGAGGATACAGGGGTAATCAAAGAGATTTTCAAGTTTATTCCAAAGGGTACTCCAGGCAGCACCCATATTCTAGGGGAGGACATAGTCCTGCTGATACTACTTCTGGTCCCTTCTCCTACAAGCTAAAAGAGACAGTGTCTGCCAGGCCTCCTCAAGACAATTCTTCCAACAGGTATGAGCCACCTATACCATTTGAGGACCCTGAAAAGAATCCAGCTGCTTGGACTGCAAGGATGAAGGAGTTGGCTACACTAGACCAGATCAAGAAGGCCAGAGAACAAGGACTAGATACTTCCAACATTTCTACAATGTCTGAGCAAAGGCAAAAAGAATTAGAAAGATATGCCTCCAGTAAATTCTTTGATGCTGACAGATACATGGAGTTGCATCCTGCTGCTGTGGTTCCCAGGTCTTCAAAGCAAACTTACTTGGGTGCAGCAGATGACACCAGGTCCAACAAGGAAGCTCTAAACCCTAACAGAGAAATCAAAATGGTTAAAGACAAAGAGAAGAAGTGACAGTGTAAGGTGACAATTTCTGTGAATTCTGACTGCTATCTGGATGCTATATATATATATCTCTGTGATGTTTCTGCAATGTCTAGCTGTTGTTTTCATGCTCTTCTGATTGTATGATGTTATTTAAATTTTCCAAAACATGTAAATAGTAATCCTAACCCAAATAGGGGGAGATTGTTGGAACACCCTATTACTAATTTGGGTCAGGATCACTATGTCTCTAGGAACCTTTATTTGACCTCCTGTATAGCTTAAAAGGTCAATTAGAATTGAGTCTAAGGGTTAGAAGTCTAGGATTGGAAGCTGCCCTGAAGACCAAGTTTTTCTGTCTGGAGACTAAGTCTGATCGTCGAGCTCAGCACGACGATTCGTCGAACTCCGATCGACGATCATCTAGCTCAACTTCGACAGATCGTCGAGCTCCACTCGACGATCGCTGAGCTCAACTTCATAATATCGTCGAACTCCATTCGACGATCGGTGAGCTCAGGTCGACGACTTTTACTCTGCATTGGATATTTATCTCTGAGCTCAGTTCGACGATCTTTGAGCTCAGATCGACGATATTTTTGCTGCTTAAGATTTCCTGATCGCTGAGCTCAGCTCGACGATAGCAGAGCTCAGTTCGATGATTTCAGATAACTTCCAGAATTCAAATTCAAATCAGTCAGGAGTTATTCTGCAATTAATTCAGAGATTTGCTAGCCGTTTTCATTTACTTCTAGACCAAGTTTCAAGGAATTTTTCAAGGAATAATTCTGTGGACTTTCCTCTTGAAGAGTTTTTGCAATTAAGGATGCAATCAATGCAGACCAACGGCTATCCTTGACAGAGAATGATATTCTATTCTGGAACAGAGAATAAAAGACAGAATGGTTTTTGAATCAAAAAGCAGAACAAGACAGAGGACACACAATACAGATTACAGAAAAATACTCAAAAATCTTCTATCAAAAAGAATTCTGAAGAACACTCATCCAAGAAGATCTAGTTTTCAAATCTTCAGATCTCTTCATCTTTCAAAGTGTTCAAGGCCAACATCATTTCAAGACTTCAGACACTCAACATTTCAGCCATTGCTGAAATCATCCATTGCTGGAGTTCAATATTTGAAGGCCTATCACCCTCAAGCAAAGCTCTTCTTCCTGAAGATCTCAAGGATTCAGGGGGAGCTTTGACATCAATCCACATAGTCTTCTCAGTTGGTTGAGAAAGAGAAGACTGCCATCACTCTCTCACCCCCACTCTGTAAAGGGTTTTTCAAACTCCCTTCAAAAGTTTGAATCTGGTTTTTGAGCACCTTGTCAAAAGCTCATTGGTGGCAAGACACCTGATCAAAAATTCTGCTTTGGTTTTTGAGCACCTTATCAAAAGCTCATTGGTGCCCAGGACACCTGATCAACTCATCCTGCAGTGGATTCCTACCTAGGGTGGTAGAAGAGTGGATGTACCCAAGTTTGGGGAACCACTATATTCCCTTGTTTCATCTGGTTTTGGCTTGTTTTCTTTTTGTTTCTGGCCTTGATTTTTCTATGCTTAGTATTTGCATAGCTCTGTACTGTGATTAGATTTATTTCTGCTTCCCTGCTCACACATATTACAACAATTGTTGTAAAAGTTTGCAAAAGTTCTAAAGCACCATATACTCTATTCACCCCCCTCTAGAGTATATCAGATCTAGTTGCTCTTTCAACTATCCTCTTCCTATGTTCTGTGACAACAAGGCCACGATATACATCTCCAAAAATCCGGTCTTTCATGAGAGAACAAAACACATAAAAGTCGATTATCATTTTATTCGGTAAGAGATCTTGAAGAAACAGGTTTGTACTCCGTTCATCACTTCCGACAACGAGTTGGCAGATGTCTTCACCAAGCCGATGTCCGCTTCCTTTTTCCACATTTACGACAAGCTGGGAATGATTGATATTTATGCACCAGCTTGAGGGGGAGTGTTGCAGTATGGAGGCCGGACGGTCTGTTGCTGTTCGGAGACCGGGCGGTCTGGCGGTTTATCCTAGCCGGCCTGTCTGCCGGGCTGTTGTTATTTTTTATCCCAGTGGTCTGGCGGTTTGTCTTATATGACTTGGAGACCGGGCGGTCTATCGGTCTCTTGTGGTGGCTTGCTCTCTATGGCGCTTGTTCTCTCCTCCCGTTGGTTGTCGAGCGGTTAGCCGGCTTGTCTAACCGCACGACCTGTTCGGTTTGTCTATTTGTAAAGCCGCATATACTTGTAATTTTTTAGTCCCACATTGCTTAATTGTAATCTCTCTCATCTCATACATTCTATAAAAGGGAGGCTATACCATTGTAATTGATACCATTTTTGGATAATAAAGTTTACATTACTCCAAATTTTTGGTTTGCTTTTTCTAGTTCGCACAACCCAAATAAAAAATGATAACATTAATACAAAAATCGTTATGACCTTAAGGAATTACAAAAGTTTCCTCAAATAGAAGTGTTTTACATACTTCGACATGCAACCGAACACATATGAAACAGTAAACGTTAAACTTAACTTCGCTTTGGCCTTCGAAGACCGACATAGCAACCATGGGCTTCAACCCGCTATTTCCCGCTCGGCTCAGCGGCACCTGCACGAAATCATTCCATCCCAATGGTGGCAAACAAAGCAACAATCAGTATTAGTCGACCAAATTATAATGACCCCACCCCTCACTTGGGGTGGCGGTGCTCCTTCCCTATAGTGATTTAACATATATATATATATATATATATATATAATGACATCAGAACGGTCAATCTAAGCACCTTTCACCATATACATTGGCGCATAGGGACATAAGTCCCATTCACTCATGGATCATTGTTGGTGTACGGAATATAACCAGGGTCCCACCTCCATTCTTAGCGATGGTCAGCATCCTTTGAGCATTAAGCAGTCATTTCGGCCGGAAGCCTAAGACTTGCTCCTATGGCTACAAAAAAGTCAAGGTGATCTCCAAGATTCACTCAATAACTCACTCCAAGTTGAATGACATAGGGCTGGGTATAGTTCAACTCTTTCCTGATACTTAAATCATCGGGCGCAACAAACTATGACGTGGGTCAGCCTCACCTTTCCCATTCATACGGTACATAACCATGTTATGTTCCAAGGCTGGCTTACACATCCACCATGGAGGAGCAATCCAAGCTCACACCACAACACAATAGGCCCTAAGTCTCTGTTGATGCGCGAAAACGTCGCAGGGCACCAGCCAGCTAACACGGAGGGGGTGTTCGGTCTCACCAGCTAGGAGAGGAGGAGAGGAGGGAAGGAAGGAAGCCTCTGAGTGCTCGAGAGTGGAGCAAACGGCTTGTCAAAGAGGGTTGCGGGGATAGAGGAGAGAAGCTTGATCAACAGAGCGGGTTGATCAAGAGAGGAGAAGGAGGTTGACCAGGAGCTGTCGAGCAGACGGCTAATGTGACGGTTGTGCTTGCAGGTTGGATGCCGAGGAGAGCTGAGCTGAGAAGAAGTCTGCTGAGCAGAGGAGCAAGACTTGCTGAGCAGAGGAGAAGAAGAGGGGGCCGCTAGCAGCGGCAACAACACACTTCGCCCGCCGCGGCCTAAATGCCACTCCTGCGACGGGCTTTCCTTTTATTAATAGCTAGAGATTACAAGCTTACAAGTACACCTTTATAACAAAATCACTTAAAGGGTACAAGTAGAAGCTGGCGGCTAAGAGAGAAGAAATTGCCAGAAAGCAGGGAGGAGAAGCTGCCAGAGACTAAGTAAAAGAGTCTGCTGAGCAAGCTGGAGGACTGAGAAACTGAGTCTGCAGGGGCTGCTGGCAAGCTGCCGAAGAGCTGCTGGAGAGCTGCGCGGACGGGAAACTGAGTCCGCAGAGCTTGCTGGAGGAGGTGATGACGGACTGCGCGGACTGCAAAACGGAGTCCGCAGGGCTTGCTGGCAGGACTTGCAGGATCCTCCAACCGTGTCGAATGAGAGGCACCATGTGCTATTTATAGGCCCAGGGAAGTTCTTCTAGAAGCGGGGCCCAGTGACATCAGCATGACGACCTGCGCGGACTCCGCGGACAGAGATTTTGCGTCCGCACCTTGACTGATGAAGCGAGCGGCAGAAGGCCCTGGAGAGAACTGGGGTCCGCCCCCTAGCGGGCGGACTGGGCGGACTCCGGGAGGAGTCCGCCCGGCAGGCCGGAGGCCGCCCCCTAGCAGGCGGCCTGGGCGGACTCCAGGGGGGAGTCCGCCCGGCAGGGCGCTGGGGCCGCCCCCTAGCGGGCGGCCTGGGCGGACTCCAGGGGGAGTCCGCCCGGCAGGGTGCCGGGGCCGCCCCCTAGCGGGCGGCCTGGGCGGACACCGGGGGGAGTCCGCCCGGCAGGGTGCCGGGGCCGCCCCCTAGCGGGCGGCCTGGGCGGACTCCAGGGGGAGTCCGCCCGGCAGGGCTCGGCCGCCCCCTAGCGGGCGGCCTGGGCGGACTCCAGGGGGAGTCCGACCGGCAGGGCACCGGGGCCGCCCCCTAGCGGGCGGCCTGGGCGGACTCCAGGGGGAGTCCGCCCGGCAGGGTGCCGGGGCCGCCCCCTAGCGGGCGGCCTGGGCGGACTCCTGGGGGAGTCCGCCCGGCAGACGGGCAGAGGCCGCCCCCTAGCGGGCGGCCTGGGCGGACTCCAGGGGGAGTCCACCCGGCTGGCCTGGCCGCCCCCTTGCGGGCGGCCTGGGCGGACTCTGGGGGGAGTCCGCCCGGCTGGCTTGGCCGCCCCCTTGCGGGCGGCCTGGGCGGACTCCAGGGGGAGTCCGCCCGGCAGGCGGGCAGAGGCAGCCCCGGGTAGGCGACCTCGGCGGACGGCGGCAGGAGGCCGCTGCCCCCCGGGCAGCATGGAGGTCGCCCCTGGTGGGCGGCCTCGGCGGACGGCGGCTGGAGACCACCGCCCCTTGGGCGAAAATGGGAGGCCGCTCCTGGCAATGCTGTTGGCGGACTCCTGCAAGGAAAAGTACTGCATGATTAGCGGACCCAACCGCATGTCCCGCGAGGGTGAGCCATGGGAATAGCCCGCCGTCCCGTAGGGCATGCGATTGCTAGGAGACCTAGGCGGATAGGGAAAACTGTCCGTCTACGCTGGGGCTCATCGCGATCAGAGAGAGAATCTAAGGGTCGCGATTAGCCAGCTGTCCACCTTGGGAAGGATCGCCGATTTCTGGGTTAACATAATCCCCGCACTTTTTCAAGTTCTGCAAAAGAACTTCGAAAAAGTTGGAGACCCACGAAAATCGTGATCCACCCCAACGGAAGAAGAGGAGCAAGGAGAGACAGAACCTGAAGACTCTCCTTACAAGCTTGGTGCTTCCTGTCTGTTTTCCTGCAAGAGGAAAGTTAGGGCAAATATGTATGGGTGGCACATCGAGTGTGTACCTGAATTTGCTTTTGCAAAACGAAGAAGGCATGTCTTCTGTAAATGTTCTGCAAAACAAAAGTGAGGAAAGCAGAAGGACATAACAACCCGCAAGTACCTATGAAGAAACTTGCAAGGGCTTGCTGATCTCTGCAAAAAGAGAGTTAGGAGCAGGTATCGTATAAAAATAAGCTGCAAGTACCTGGATGAGGCTTGCAGGTGTTTTCTATCTCTACGAGAAGAGGAGTTAGAAGCAAATAAGATATGAAGATAACTTGCAAGTACCTGTGAAGAGAAGGCTTGCAAGTGTTGACGGTTGATTGTTAACCGTCGACAAGATAAGACCGATACGACCAATTAGCAAGAAGAATGCCTGATGGATACTATCATGAAGCCCAGATCCATAAACTGTGTTAACTGCTGACAGATATGACTGGATTGCGATAGCATGGCTGATAGCGCTTGAGCAAACAATATATAGAAGATGAGAGCAATAGAGCTTATATAGGTAGAGTGCGAGTCATCATCCGATAGAGCTTTGAATAAGCAATTCATATAGGATGAGCACGAGCAAAGTGATTGCTGGAAATCCTTTTGAGATAACCCATGAAGGTTGATGAGATGGGGTCGATATGACCAAGTAGCAAGAGAAATGCCCGATGATCATTATCACGAAGTCCAGATTAATGAATCGAGCGCTAGCTGCTGACATGACTGGATGGACATGATCAAAGTGAATGCCAGAATCCTTTTGATAGGTGGGATTAACCTGTTCACCTGTGAAAGGAGGGAAGAGAGAAAAGGAGGGCTGCACCCGAAATGATTAAAGTGGGTTGAATGCTGCCACAGGTGTTCCTCGTGGGCCTTATACATCACTTGCCCGAGAAATCATCCCGAGTATAGTCCTACTCAAAGCGGGAAAGGAAAAAGAGGTCCATGTTCGGAATGACTAAAGAAGGTTGAATGCTGCCACAGGTGTTCCCCGTGGGCCTTACGCATCACTGGCCTGAGAAAGTCATTCCGAGTATGGTCCTGCTCAAAGCGGGCTGGGAAAAAGAGGTCCATGTTCGGAATGACTAAAGAAGGTTGAATGCTGCCACAGGTGTTCCCCGTGGGCCTTACGCATCACTGGCCTGAGAAAGTCATTCCGAGTATGGTCCTGCTCAAAGCGGGCTGGCCGCGCATCCTCAAGGAGGGCACAAAGCAAGGGAAGGTCCTGAGAAGGACCGCTGGAAGCAAGGAAGATCCTGAGAAGGATCGCTAGAAACTCTGCTCTCTTGCCCTGGGCACAAGCATCACTGATCAAGGAGACAGGTTGCGCCAAGAGGCCTATATTGTCTGTGTATTGATCAGTGTAGTTGTGAGAACCCGAGAGGCATGGATCGAGGATACCAGAGAGTTATTCGGCCACCACAGTTGAAGGCTGATCTAAGAGACAAGGCTACGCTTGATTGCCATTGCTTGTCCAGCGAAGATCATCCTAACCGTAGTGTTTCCTATAAGACGCACAGCAGAGCTAACACATGGGGCTCCCCTAGCACACACTCTGTGTCAGATGCTGGCTAGGATCGTAAGCCTGAAGCCCATAATCGTAGATGAACTGCTCCCACTACACATATGGGTAAACTCCCACCATATGTGGTCGAAGCGGTAGTGCGAGAACAAACTACGGAGGGAACGTTTCAGACTCGGCGAAATCTCATTGGCGTATTGATCCAGAGAGAGAGAGAGAGAGAGAGAGAGAGAGGCAACAAAAAGGGAACTGTGTCAGTACAGGATCTCTGAATAAAAGCTTTGCAGAAAAGCAAGAATAAAACACTGAGAAGTGTTGTAAAGAATGTATGAAAAGGAGAGAGAGTAAGGGTTGAGATAACCCCTGAAGGTTGCAAGGAGCTCTGGAGGACTGTGAAGTCCATGGCTTTGGAGGACTGTGAAGTCCTTGCTAGTTCAGAATAGCCTTCCCAGCACGCCCTCATCGTCGGCATCGAAGCATTTGACTTCTTGGTTGACAATGAGGAGAGGAGGCTCTTCGACGTGATTCACTCCCCTTGAGGAGCAAGGAACATCTGAAATTTCTTTGCCCTTTGACGTTGATGGGTCAGGGCGATCTTCTTTAGGGAGCAAGTCATGCATCTTGCCCTGCCGGAGCATCCTTTGCACAAGCTGACGGAATGCTCGGCAGTTTTCTGTTCGATGGCCTGGCTCTTTGTGGAATTCACAATAAGGCTCTGAGTCTCTAGACCTCTGATCTGCTAGCCGGTAGGGCTTCTTATAGCTTGCCCTGTCTTTCATGATCTGGATCACTTCTTGCATGACGTCGTCGAGATCAGACTCGTGCAAGTCATCGTCTTGCTGCTGTTGGACAGCTGTTGTTTGAGAAGGAGCTAGCGGTAGCAATGGATCTTGAGCATCACGGCTCGGGAAGGAGTATCGCTGGCGATGAAGCCTTCTCTCCTTCCTTGAGTGAGCTGGGAAACAATTGTAAGGAGACCTTGGAGGTTGCTTGCGAAACGGATCTTTCTCTGATACGAGCTTGGAGACGAAGCCTGGATTGCTCTTCTCGCCTCGGATGTATGAGTTGGCTAGAGCGATCAGCTCTTGGTATGTCCTCGGAGCACGGACATTAGCTTCAAACTTGAGAGGCCCTTCGCGAAGACCATGGATAAGAGCCACTCGGTACATTTCTTGATCAACGATTTCGATGTCCAGAATCTCTCTCTGGAATCGATCAACAAATTGAGACCAGGTTTCATCACTGCGTTGTCTGATCTCAAAGAGGGCTTCAGGACCACCCTTTCTCTTGGAGGAGGTAGAGAATATGAGAAGGAATTCTCTACGAAGATCAAGGAAGGAAGAGATGGAGTGATGGCGGAGGCCATAGAACCAGTCCCTCACTTGCCCATCAAAGGTTGTCACAAGTAGCTTGCACTTAGTTGCATCTGACAGAGTCTTGAGAGCAACGGCTGATTCAAAGGCTTGAAGATGCTTGACCGGATCAGTCTCTCCTGTATAGATTGGCAGTCGAGGCTCTCTGAAGTTTGCTGGAGTAGGTTCAAGGCGAACACTCTCAATAAAGGGCGACGGCTCTTCCTGCTCTCCCACAACATAGGGATCAAAGGGAGCATAGGCTGCAGCTGCAAAAGAAGCAGGGGGGTAGAAAGGAAAGGTTGCTGCAGGGGGAGCAGAGGCAGGAGCTGGGGGGCAAGGATGACTTCCTTGAAAGTTGAGAAATCTAGCAGGACTTCCCCGGGCTGCTTGCCGGAAGAAGTTTTGGCGAGCGGCAAACTCTTCATCTTGAGTTCGCAAAGGAGCAGCAGGACCTTGCGGGAAGGTTGGGGTGTAAGGCGGATAGAACGGAGGACAAGCTTGAGAATAAGCTTGCTTATGCTCTGATGTTGGCGTTGGGTTGATTGGAGCAGCTGGAGCAGCTGGAGCAGTTGCTGGATGAGAGTCTAACCGCTGCGTGATCGCAGCAAGGACTTGGTTGATGGCTTGGAACTGTTGAGCATTCTCACGGCGCGACTGCTCAAAAGCTTCCCAGAGAGGATCTTCACTGGGACTTGGGGCAAAGTTCTCGGCTGATTGATCTGACATGGCTAACTGTCGCTGTTCACCGTCTGATCGGATCTGAAGGCCGCGTGTTAACTGTTGATGCGCGAAAACGTCGCGGGGCACCAGCCAGCTAACACAGAGGGGGTGTTCGGTCTCACCAGCTAGGAGAGGAGGAGAGGAGGGAAGGAAGGAAGCCTCTGAGTGCTCGAGAGTGGAGCAAACGGCTTGTCAAAGAGGGTTGCGGGGATAGAGGAGAGAAGCTTGATCAACAGAGCGGGTTGATCAAGAGAGGAGAAGGAGGTTGACAAGGAGCTTTCGAGCAGACGGCTAATGTGATGGTTGTGCTTGCAGGTTGGATGCCGAGGAGAGCTGAGCTGAGAAGAAGTCTGCTGAGCAGAGGAGCAAGACTTGCTGAGCAGAGGAGAAGAAGAGGGGGCCGCTAGCAGCGGCAACAACACACTTCGCCCGCCGCGGCCTAAATGCCACTCCTGCGACAGGCTTTCCTTTTATTAATAGCTAGAGATTACAAGCTTACAAGTACACCTTTATAACAAAATCACTTAAAGGGTACAAGTAGAAGCTGGCGGCTAAGAGAGAAGAAATTGCCAGAAAGCAGGGAGGAGAAGCTGCCAGAGACTAAGTAAAAGAGTCTGCTGAGCAAGCTGGAGGACTGAGAAACTGAGTCTGCAGGGGCTGCTGGCAAGCTGCTGAAGAGCTGCTGGAGAGCTGCGCGGACGGGAAACTGAGTCCGCAGAGCTTGCTAGAGGAGGTGATGACGGACTGCGCGGACTGGAAAACGGAGTCCGCAGGGCTTGCTGGCAGGACTTGCAGGATCCTCCAACCGTGTCGAATGAGAGGCACCATGGGCTATTTATAGGCCCAGGGAAGTTCTTCTAGAAGCGGGGCCCAGTGACATCAGCATGACGACCTGCGCGGACTCCGCGGACAGAGATTTTACGTCCGCACCTTGACTGATGAAGCGAGCGGCAGAAGGCCCTGGAGAGAACTGGGGTCCGCCCCCTAGCGGGCGGACTGGGCGGACTCCGGGAGGAGTCCGCCCGGCAGGCCGGAGGCCGCCCCCTAGCGGGCGGCCTGGGCGGACTCCAGGGGGGAGTCCGCCCGGCAGGGCGCCGGGGCCGCCCCCTAGTGGGCGGCCTGGGCGGACTCCAGGGGGAGTCCGCCCGGCAGGGTGCCGGGGCCGCCCCCTAGCGGGCGGCCTGGGCGGACTCCAGGGGGAGTCCGCCCGGCAGGGTGCCGGGGCCGCCCCCTAGCGGGCGGCCTGGGCGGACTCCAGGGGGAGTCCGCCCGGCAGGGCTCGGCCGCCCCCTAGCGGGCGGCCTGGGCGGACTCCAGGGGGAGTCCGCCCGGCAGGGCGCCGGGGCCGCCCCCTAGCGGGTGGCCTGGGCGGACTCCAGGGGGAGTCCGCCCGGCAGGGTGCCGGGGCCGCCCCCTAGCGGGCGGCCTGGGCGGACTCCAGGGGGAGTCCGCCCGGCAGACGGGCAGAGGCCGCCCCCTAGCAGGCGGCCTGGGCGGACTCCAGGGGGAGTACACCCGGCTGGCCTGGCCGCCCCCTTGCGGGCGGCCAGGGCGGACTCCGGGGGGAGTCCGCCCGGCTGGCGGGCAGAGGCCGCCCCCTAGCGGGCGGCCTGGGCGGACTCCGGGGGGAGTCCGCCCGGCTGGCCTGGCCGCCCCCTTGCGGGCGGCCTGGGCGGACTCCAGGGGGAGTCCGCCCGGCAGGCGGGCAGAGGCCGCCCCGGGTAGGCGGCCTCGGCGGACGGCGGCAGGAGGCCGCCGCCCCTCGGGCAGCATGGAGGTCGCCCCTGGTGGGAGGCCTCGGCGGACGACGGCTGGAGACCACCGCCCCTTGGGCGAAAATGGGAGGCCGCTCCTGGGAATGCTGTTGGTGGACTCCTGCAAGGAAAAGTACTGCATGATTAGCGGACCCAACCGCATGTCCCGCGAGGGTGAGCCATGGGAATAGCCCGCCGTCCCGTAGGGCATGCGATTGCTAGGAGACCTAGGCGGATAGGGAAAACTGTCCGTCTACGTTGGGGCTCATCGCGATCAGAGAGAGAATCTAAGGGTCGCGATTAGCCAGCTGTCCACCTTGGGAAGGATCGCCGATTTCTGGGTTAACAGTCTCCACGAGACAGGCCACACATTTCACACTAGGATCTACCGCTGGCGGTAGCGCTACTGCCGTGTGACAAGGGACAGAGTATCGATTCTTCCCCAAAAATGGGTGTTTTCCTAGAGACCTACTCTAGTACTCTCACTACAACAACCTACACACCCCATGACTCTGAAATTTACACGATTACCACGGTGTCTTCTCCGGCATACAAAACAATCATCACCAATCCAGATCAATCTGTGTAAATGGGCTTCACATAGCAAACATATTTCATGTTTCGATTCCGGATTCTAAATGCAAAGATAACAGGGATACAATAGACCAACCTGTCAGTAAAATAACTTCCATGTGCTTATGGAGTGTATACCCGCACATGTAAAAACAAAGGACTTCATATGACCAAGGAGAAAGATCATTACCCTTGGCGTTTGTTTCAGTGCCATAGGATAGAATCTAGCCAAATGAAAATGACCGCAACGGACTTGCCTCCGTAGATATGAGCTCGGCTCGTGACTCAGAGCTCCAAAAATCCAAAGGCGATGGGATCTTCTTCTTCTTACTCTCCTTCTCTCTCCTCTCATTCTATATGCTATATTCTACAGATAGTTAGTAGAGTTACACATTGAGACCATAAACCATAAACGCATCCTAACTCAGAGTGCATTCTAGCGGAAGTTTATTTAATTTCTTAGAACCCAACCAAACGAATGTCCACTAAACCCAAGCAGGAATGATAACATTAATATACAAATCATTATGGCCTTAAGGTCTTATAAAGGTTTTCTCAAATAAAAGTGTTTTACATACTTCGGCATACAGGTCTGCCACACATGAAATAGTAAATAGTAAACACAACTTTGCTTTGGCCTTCGAGGGCCGTCATAGAAACCATGGGCTTCAACCTATTATTTCCTGCTCGGCTCAGCTGCACCTGCACAAAATCATTCCACCCCAATGGTGGCAAAGAAAGCAACGATCAGCATTAGCAGACCAAATTATAACACGCTGTTGGGTACATTGGAATAAATGTACCTGATTTGAAAAAGCCTCACCCTACTCAATGATATAAATCAAAATGTATTTGATGTGTTTTGAGTTTAGTTGTGCAGGTTAAGTATTTGCAGGGTCAGCTGAAAAGTTTCTAAGTCCATGTGTCGACACCCAGAAGAAAAGTGTCGACACTTAAGAAGACTTATGTCGACACCCAGAGAAGCAGTGTCGACACTTGGAGTAATTGTGTCGACACCAGGGATGCAGAGTCGACACCAGAAGGAAAGTGTCGACACATAAAGGCTGTGTCGACACTCAATGAAGAAATGTCCAGAGAAGCAGAGTCGACACTAAGAAGCAGTGTCGACACCCAGAGGAACTTTGTCGACATCAGAAAGTGTCGACACTTGGAAGCTGTGTCGACACTCAGCAAACTTCAACAGAGTCTAAGTACAAGTGTCGACATAATAAAGAATGTGTCGACACTCAGCAGAAGACTCAAGACATGAAGAAAGTGTCGACACTAGAAGGCTGTGTCGACACTCAGCAAAGTTCATCAAATTCTAAGTATAAGTGTCAACATAATGAAGAATGTGTCGACACTCAGCCAAAGTCTCAACACAAGAAGAATGTGTCGACACAAGGAGAAGTGTCGACACTCAGCAAGTATCAACACAGAAGGCATGTGTCGACACCAAGAAGATGTGTCGACACTGAACAAGTTCAACACAAGAAGATGTGTCGACACAAAGGAGTTGTGTCTACACTTACAAGAATTCAACTAAGTACTAAATAACAAGGACTTGTGTCGACACACAATATCAGTGTCGACACATGTTGAAGAAGTAGTGTCGAGAAGTAAATTCTACAACACACGGAGTTGTGTCGACACCATGAAGGCTAGTGTCGACACTTAGTCAACTTGTGTCGACACTTAGTCAACTTGTGTCGACACTTAAAGACAGACTGTCTCGACACTTTCAGACAGTTACAGAAAATTCAAGAAGTGACTGGATGACTTGATAGCTGCCATTCCAGCCAGTCTACTGCAACTGTCAGAGATGTCAGAAAGCTGTTAGAAACCGGATCAGCCAGTCACCATGAAGAAAGCCTATATAAAGGCATATTCTGTCAACAGAAGAAGATGATTAACAACAATCAGAGAAGAAGATCAAGCACTTCATTGAAGAATCAATTCAAGTGAAGATCTAAGTAGTTGGAGAGAGAGAGCTCCTTCCAAGAAGACAGCTGTTGGAACCAGGCTGTGAAGAAGGTTTCAGATTGAGATCTGAAACTTAAGTTGCAGTGATTGAAGATCAGCTGCAGAGATACTCAACCCTATTATGTTCTACATTCAAGAAGCTTTGAAGAAAGCCAAGTGAGGTTGATCTCAGCAGAGTTCTTCCAAGAACTCATCAAGAAACCTGTCAACTCTTCTCTCTTATTCTGAGTTGAGGTTATACACATTGTATTTTTAATTTCTTGTAGGATCCTTAAGGATCTGAGTTGTAAGCCTGAAATTATAAAGGCTGAGTGGTAGGGCCTGAGTTCCTGAGTGTAGGAGATTCATATCGCTGATTGTAGGCCTTGTGGCTGAGTGTAGGTCTTTGTGAAGACTGAGTGGTAGGGCTGTTGAGCCTGAATTGTAGGAGTGGGATCACTCTGAGCTGTAGGAACCTGGTTGGGGTTCTGAGTGTAAGATCTGAGGATCTGAGGAATAGTGGAGGAGTTTGGCCGAATCTAGTACACTACTAGATATGCGAAGGGGGAAAGTGGATGTACCCAAACCTTGGGGAACCACTATAAAACTGTGTGTACTCTGTATATGTGATTCTGTGATTGCTGTGCTGAAGTGCTGTGAAGTATTATTTATAATTCTGTGATATAATCTGTCTAAAAGTTTAAAAAAGATAAAGTCACCTATTCACCCCCCTCTAGGTGATTAGGTACAATTTCTTTCAAGTGGTATCAGAGCCAGGTTACTCAAAAAGGACATAACTGTCTGAGTAGATCCTGTTGGCAGATTCAGTGAAATCAAGGACAGATTCAGCATAATCAAGAAAATCAAGAAAATGGGTTCAACAGAGAATCACAAAGAACTTGGATCCATGAAGTTGCCAATTTGCAGAAAGGAGATTTTTGGCATCTGGAAAGAAAGGGTTAGGCTATTTATGGAAGCCTCTGACCCTAGAATCTATATCACAGTTAAAGAAGGGCCATATGTGCCAATGAAGGTATCTGTGTTGGATGCAAATCAGAGAACTCCAAAAGACTTTTCTGAAATGACCAAGGATGAGATTATTCTGGCCACCATGGACAAAAGGGCCCAGAATATTATAGTAAGTGCAATAGATGATGCTACATTTCAGAACTTGATACACTGTAAAAATCAAAGGAGATGTGGGATACTCTGATAGTGTACATGGAGGGTTCAGAAGAAGTTAGACATGACAGAAAGTCTTTGTTAAACCAAGAATATGAGAGCTTCAGGCAAGGCAGGTCTGATAGCATAACTGAGTATTACAAGAAATTCTATAGGATAGTTAATGAGTTAATGTCCTATGGAAGAGAATTCAGTAATTATGAGCTGAATGATAAGTTCTTGAGGTCCCTAACAAAGGACTGGGACACCAAGATTTGTGCCATAAGGGAAATGGCCAAGTTAGCAGATATTCCTCCTCCAACTTTATTTGGAAAGCTGTTATCCTATGAAATGCAGCTAATGGTAAGGAAAGAAGAGGAGAAGACTACCAGAATAGAGCATAAAGAAAGAGCTGTGGCATTAAAGACAGAAGCCACCAAGAAATATAAAAGTAAGTCTCCATCTCCACCTCCAAAAGTGGCTGAGACTGGGTCAGATGAATCACAAAGCAGGAACTCTGAAAGCAGTGAGAGTGATGAGTACTTTGCAGCCTTCACAAGACATTTTCAGAAGTTCCTAAAGAAGAAACAGTGGAGGTCTAAGCCATCCACTTCACAGAAGTCTTCAAAGAATGACAGGAGAAAGCCTAAGTCAAGTAGAACTACATCTTCAAAGATAGTTTGTTATTATTATAACAAACAAGGACATGTTGTTGCTGACTATCCAGAGAAGAGGAAAGAGTCTAATGATAAGAAGAAGACTCAAATCAAGAGCAAGAAGGAAAGGTCCTTTGTTGCTAAAAAGGACAAAAGTCTGTCAGATATGTCTTCTTCAGAATCAGATTCAGAAGCTGAAGCTTACATTGGACTGTTTGCTGAAGAAGAGGAAGAAGAGTTCATCCAGTTAATGAACTCTATATATGAGCATGAGGACAATAGTGCCAGGGACTGATGGCCTTATCTGAAGGTGACAAAATCCAGGAGCAGCCTGAACCTAGTCAGGTACAAAATTGTTCTTTAAGTTCAATTTCTAGTGCTAGTTCAGAATCAGATTCATCATCATCAAGTGATGAGAGCGAATCTGAATCTGAAGGAGATATTCATCAATTGATTGATGAATATAGAGTAGTGTTGCAAGGTTTAAAGAAAAGCAAATCCTTGACCAAGAGTCAGGCTAAGGAGATTGCTAATCTTAAAGTTGCTACAACAGATTTTGATAAGTTGATTGATAAAAATTAAATGAAATAGCCAGACTGAAAAACATAACTGTTATTCAGATGGGGACTTTAACATTCAAGAATGATCAAATCAGAAATCTGGAGATTAGTCTTCAGAAAGAGAGAGACATAGTTGCAAGGTTTTCTAAACCAAAGTCTGTTTTACCTTTGATAGATTAATTTGTACATCAAAAGGGTAAAACTAGATTAGGGTTTACACAACCTGGTAGGACTGTAAAGTCCAAGTCCAAGGGCAAAGCCCCAGTACTCAACAAGCCTGTTGTAGATAAAACAGCTAGGGTTGTACCTAAGCAAAGGTACAATAGATTTGAGTGCTGGTGTTGTGGCAAGATAGGCCACTTTGCCATAGACTATTGACACAATTCAAGTGCCAAAGTGAGTAGCAATCTACCTGCTAGAAAAGCTACAGGTAGTTTTGTTAAGAGGCAAACTAACCAGCACCAAGGACCCAAGAATTCTTTGGGTTCTAAGGTTAACTAATCTGTTTTGTAGGTGAGTCCAAGTGTCCATGCCCCAATATGGTACTTGGACAATGGATGTTCCAGGCACATGACTGGAACTAGGAGATTGCTAAAGGACTACATACCAATCAAGGATGGTCCTAAAGTCACCTTTGGTGGTTCTGAAAAAGGAATCATCAAAGGTTTTGGTAATATTTCTAGCAACCTTATAACAATTACTCAAGTGGCTTATGTTAAAGGTTTGAAACATAACCTTATTAGTATAAGTTAGCTGAGTGATTTAGGATATGACATCTCATTTGTCAAAGATGGTTGTCATATCAGGAGATCAAATGATCAAGAGATCATTCTGACTGGTTACAGAAAGAGAAATGTCTATTGTCTAGACATTATGTGTGTGAACAATGTTTCTCCAGTGTGTCTTGTAGCTGATGAGAAAGTCTCTCATTGTGTCAAATGGCACAAGAGACTAGCCCATCTTAACTACAAGACAATTGGCCAACTCTATAGTAAAGAGTTAGTGAGGAATGGTCCTCAGGTTAAGTGTATTAAAGATGGAATATGCTCAGCTTGTCAAAAGGGCAAGCAGACTAGATCCACCTTTAATAACATTGAAAACAAAGATGCTGTGAGGTGCTTATACCTCTTGCATATGGATCTTTTTGGTCCTATGCCAGTTCACAGCCTAGGTAGGAAGGTCTACACATTTGTGGTTGTAGATGACTACTCAAGGTTTTCCTGGGTGTTCTTCCTTAGATAGAAATCTGAAACACCTAGTATCTTTTATAGTTTTGTCAAACAAATTCAGAATGAGTTAGACAGTACTGTGGTTAAAATAAGAAGTGACCATGGTACTGAATTCCAATCTGATAGTATGACAAAGCTATGTGAAGAGTTTGGGATATTTCAGGAATTTTCTTCACCAAGAACACCTCAGCAAAATGACATTGTTGAAAGGAAAAATAGAACCTTGATAGAGGGTGGTAGAACCCTATTAAGTGACACATCTCTCCCAGAATATTTCTGGGCTGAGGCAGTAAACACTGCATGCCATGTAATTAATAGGGCTACTATCATCAAAAGTCACAACAAGACCCCCCATGAGATTGTGAAACGCAGAAAACCAAACCTATCCTATTTCAGGATCTTTGGTTGTAAATGCTATATACTTAATAATGGTAAGTCTTACTTAACCAAGTTTGCTGCCAAATCCCAAGAGGGGATCTTTGTTGGGTACAACAACAACTATTAGGCTTATAGGGTCTACAACTTGACTACTCAAGTTGTAGAAGAGTCAGTACATGTAGTATTTGATGAAGCTAGACTCATTAACAATGAATTGTCTAGAAGTATTTGCAGCTCCATAGGTGTGACTAAGAAGATGGACAAGCTCACTATTGAAGAAGGATCTACTGCAAGTCAACATGTAGATGATAGTGGCTGCTATCCAGGGGGAGTACTAGATGCACCTGATGTAGAAGAAGATCAAGGGGTGCAACAAGTTGAAGAAGCTGAAGGAGTTCAACCTGAAGACAGGCTGCCTCCAGCTACTAGGCATCTAAGAGATCATCCAGCTAATCAAATAATTGGTGATCTAAGTCAAGGGGTACAAACAAGGAGCAGAAATCTAAGTTCAGTACTCTACTCCAGTTTTCTATCCCAAGTTGAGCCAAAGAAATTTGAAGAATCCATCCTAGACCCTCATTGGATTGAGGCAATGCAAGAGGAGCTGAACCAGTTCAAGAGATACAATGTCTGGGAGCTTGTTCCTAAACCAAAAGAACACAACATAATTGGAACTAAGTGGATCTTCAGGAACAAGATGGATGAACATGGAGTGATTATAAAGAACAAAGCAAGACTGGTTGCTAAGGGATATAGGCAGGAAGAAGGTATTGAATTTGATCAAACCTTTGCTCCAGTAGCTAGATTGGAGGCAATAAGAATGTTCTTGGCCTATGCAACCTATCAAGGGTTTAAAGTATACCAAATGGATGTTAAGTCAGTCTTTTTGAATGACAATCTGAAGGAAGAAGTCTATGTGGAACAACCATCAGGTTTTGTTGATTCAACTAAACCTAATTATGTTTATAGACTTAGGAAGGCTTTGTATGGGTTAAAACAAGCCCCTAGGGCTTGGTATGAAACCCTGTCTTGTTTCCTCATTGAGAATAAATTCACAAGGGGGAAAATAGACAAGACTCTATTCCTTAGGGAATCCAGAGGCAAGATCATACTAGTCTAAATATATGTAGATGACATAATATTTGGGTCTACTGAAAATAGTCTTTGCAGAAAGTTTGCAAAACTTATGCAAGGACAATTTGAAATGAGCAGTATGGGGGAACTTAAGTTCTTCTTGGGTCTCCAAGTTAGACAGACTGAGAATGGTTTATCCATATGCCAGTCTAATTTAACCCTAGAGTTGATAAGAAAGTATGGTATGGAATCATCCAGCACCATGAAAACTCCTATGGGGTCAAATATGTCTCTTAGCAAAGATGATGCAGGGAAACCTGTAGATGAGACTTTGTATAGAGGGATAGTTGGCTCCCTATTGTATTTGACTACAAGTAGACCAGATATCATGTATGCTACATGTGTCTGTGCTAGGTACCAAGCTTGCCCTAAAGAATCTCATTTGACAGCAGTCAAAAGAATACTAAGATATCTTAAGGGCACTCCTTATCTAGGCCTTTGGTACCCTAGGAATAGAGACTTTGAACTGACAGGTTATTCAGATGCAGATTTTGCAGGCTGCAAAGAAGATAAGAAAAGTACAACTGGTACCTATCAATTCCTAGGTGGAAGACTGATATCATGGAGTAGCAAGAAGCAAACAAGTGTGGCTATCTCCACAGCAGAATCAGAGTATGTTGCTACAGGAAGTTGCTGTGCTCAACTTCTATGGATACAACATCAGCTTGAAGATTATGGTATACAAGTAAGTAGAACACCTCTATTTTGTGATTCTATTAGTGCTATTTCTATTGCAAACAATCCTGTTTCCCATAGTAGGACTAAGCATATAGAAATCAAATATCATTTTCTAAGAGAACATGTTGAAAAAGGAGATATTTCACTAGAATATATAAATACAGATAATCAACTAGCTGACATGTATACTAAGCCCTTAGATGAAACCAAATTCAATAGGTTCAAAATTGAATTAGGGATGATAAACTTAGAATAAGTTTACAAAAGAAAATTGGCTAAGTAAAAAAGTGTCGACACACAGAGTTGTTTGTGTCGACACAGAAAAGTGGTGTCGACATTTCAGAGAAATGGTGTCGACACATCTAGACAGTCAGTGTCGACACTTAAGAGAATTAGTGTCGACACATAAATAGTAGGTGTCGACACATCCAAGGTGGTGTCGACACTTAGGATTTATCAAGAATTAGTCAAGTAAAGTCTCGACTAAGTGTCGAGCTAAGTGGTGTCGACACATCTACAAGTGTCGACACATATATTCTGTCGACTATACTTGTGTCGACACATGGTTGTCGAGACATTATAAGTCTGTGTCGACACTTATCAACAGTGTCGACACAATTTAAGTATTTTGACGCGCCCTTTCATCTTCGATTCTAGAAAGGTATAAATAGGGTTTCACCATTGTTTGTCGACACGCTCACCAAAGTTTCGAGACCAAACTTGTGTGTCGACACCTCTCTTCTCTCAATTCAAATTTCTTCAAACCCTAATGGCGCCCAAGCTCGAAGAGAACGTGAATGAAGGATACGAACTCGTGTGGCACGCTTTTGATGACGCAGAACCAGAGATCGAAGGCGTGATAACCCTAATAGAAGAGACAGGGTTGGAATTTCGTATTTCTGAACCAACCAAGATATGGAAGAGAGAAGTCCTGGAATTTCTAAATGGAGCAACAATAGATGAATCTAGACTCAAGATAAAGTCTAGAGTTCATGGGGCTAAGGTGAAAGTTTCTTCTAAGAGTCTGAGAAAGGTACTACAACTACCTAGGACTAAGGAAGAAGAAGATGTTACTGCTACAAAGACTAGAGAAGCATTAACATGGTGTGGACTGGATTCCAAGATGAAAATAAGATCTGTTTTCAATAGGAAGGGAATGAACATGCAGGGCAAATTTCTGTCTGAAATTGTTGGCAAGGTTATCTTGAGCAAGCCTGGAGGGCATGACAGAGTATCAGCTCATATGTTTAGCCTCATGACAAGGATTATTTTCAAACTACAAACTGATTGTTCTGCAGTAGTGTTTGGGAAGATAAAAGAGAGCATGAAGAAGCCCAATTTGGGTAGGATTCTAAGTCTTTACCTGGTTGGTAGTATACCAGAGGTCATGAGTCAAGTAGCTGGAACTAAGATTAACCATATGAGGAAGATGGATATAAGAATCTTCTCTAGATGGGATAGAGTCTTGACCAAGGAAATACCAACTCCTGAGAAGGAAACACCCCTGAAGAAGAAGAAGAAGACAACCCCAGTGGTTCAAGAATCCTCTAGTAGCTCTGAAGAGCAAGTTGTCTTTACTCCAGATGATGAACAAGACACTAGAAATGGTGGACAATCTCCTGCTAGATAAGAAGATGCCCCAAGGCAGGGGGAGCTACCACAAGCTAGCCCAGTACACCTGGAATCAGTCCAGGGGGAGCCTCTAATTGTGGATGAGCCAACTCCCTTAGAAAGTGAAAGAGCTACTTGAACCATACTTGAGGTAATAACTGAAATCAACCAATTAGATTTCCTTATTGAGAATGAAGTTATGACTGACACATTATCTGATGTTAATCAGCAACCTCAGATTCATAGTCAACCCACAGATGTTGTCATGGAGGACACATCTGTTGCTTCTCAAGTGGTATCTGATCAAGTGGTTAATGAGATTAGAGATTCTCCACCTCATCATCAACAACAATTTACCTTAGAAGAACTGTTCCCTGACCTTCTCCAAACTGACTTTGAGAAAGAAAGTGCTGCTGCTGAGGAGGAGAAGGCCCATGTTGAGGGGGAGCATGTGGAGACTATAGAGAACACAACAGGCAAAGAGACTGAGGTGCCAAAAGATGGTGAAGGGCTACAAAGGACTGAGAAGGAGTTACCTCCAAGTCCTAAGGACAGAGTGACTATTGATAGCACATCTGCTTCTGAAGATGAAGAGGCTACAAGAGCCAAGAAGAGAAAATTTCAAGTTTTCAAGAGGAGGAGCCAGAATTATAAGAAAGCTCTGCAAACAATAGCACCACAGTCTGGACCACAGCCTACCCCATCTACAGATTTTAGTTCTCTGATGGTTGCATTGCAGATAAAGATGGATGAGCAAAGACTAGTAATTGAAAAATATATAGATGAAAGCCATAAGCCTCTACAGTTTGATCTTGCACAAGATATTAAGTCAATCAGATTTAAAATGAATCTGAATAAGAAAGAGATGACTGACTGCTTTCATAAGGGAGGAAATGCAGTAGTCTATCTAGCTACTCATCAAGAAAATATCAAGAAACAAATTGAAGACCTGGCAGTAAAACAAGGCTATGTCCTGGAAAACCAGATTAGAATGAATGATAATTTGACTGAATCACACAATGTGATAGTCACTGAGATGCAGAATCTGGCTACTGCTCAAACTACAGCAAGGACTACTGCCCAGGAAGAGTTTGATAAGAAGTTCCAAGAGCACATCACAGATGTTAAAGCTGCTATAGAAGCCTCTCAAAACGCTATAACTGACAAGCTCCAAAGGTTGAAACCTTTCTATAAAGATGGAGTAAATTATCTGAATGCACAGATAAGATTTCAGAAAGATGATCTGAGGGATCACATTGAAAGAGAAGTCATAAAGGGGGAGAGGGTGTTAGTCAAAGCAGGCTCTGATCATGCAAAATGGATTTCCAATTCCATCAGAGCCACCCTTGGATATCCTCCATTGTGTGATGATGATAATGTTGCAGAGTCTGGAATTAATCCTGCTTATCTTGGAGGGGAGCAAGCTGAAGTGGCTCAAGTAATATACCCTCCACCAGACTTTGATATGATACATGCAGATATACAGTCAATGTATAGCCCACCTGAGGGAAATCAGAAGGTCATCATAGAAAAAGTAGTTCAGCCAGTGCCAGAGGCAATACTGAAAGAACAAGAAGCTTTGCTGAAGGAACAAGAGACTCAATTGTCTGAGAAGAGATTCAGAGAGCAAGCTGAACTTAAGCCTGACTTTGAACAGTGGAGCCCCACTTCAAGGAATATTATCTTAACTGCATGGAAGGCTGCAAAGGACAATATCCAAGATAGAAACAAGTGGTATTCTGAACTGGAGTGGAGGAAGCATGAGATCAGGCAAGAGGCAATTGTGCAATATAGAAGAAAGGCTAAGATGGGAAAGCTACCTCCTACTGCCCAGGAGCCTAGCAAGTACTTTCCAAAGCCTTATCATTATTTTGAAAGACAAAAGATCAAGGCTGAAGAGCAGAAAAAGAAGGATCTAAAAGGAAAGAAGCCTGCTGCTGCTGAAGATGCTGAAGCCCTAGTCCAAGCAAAGATACAATCAGGAAAGGGCATTGCAATCAAGGAGACTGAGCAGCAATAGGATAGAATTTTTGCTTAAGTTTACTATGTGTAATCACTTGTATTAAAACTTTCTGTAAACTTTTGAATAAGGAAAACATTGAAGATCTTAGAACAATGTGAAATGTGTTAAATTTATTACATTATTATTCTGAGATAATGGTATATACATGTTTTGTTTAATACATGTTTATGAACTTACCCTGTTATATAATCCTGTTTTACATCATACTATAATTTTGTTATGTATGGTGTATATCATTGACTAAGGGTTATGACTTCTCCAAATAGGGGAGATTGTTGGGTACATTGGAATAAATGTACCTGATTTGAAGAAGCCTCACCCTACTCAATGATATACATCAAAATGTATTTGATGTGTTTTGAGTTTAGTTGTGCAGGTTAAGTATTTGCAGGGTCAGCTGAAAAGTTTCTAAGTCCATGTGTCGACACCCAGAAGAAAAGTGTCGACACTTAAGAAGACTTATGTCGACACCTAGAGAAGCAGTGTCGACACTTGGAGTAATTATGTCGACACCAGGGATGCAGAGTCGACACCAGAAGGAAAGTGTCGACACATAAAGCCTATGTAGACACTCAATGAAGAAATGTCCAGAGAAGCAGAGTCGACACTTAGAAGCAGTGTCGACACCCAGAGGAACTTTGTCGACATCAGAAAGTGTCGACACTTGGAGGCTGTGTAGACACTCAGCAAACTTCAACAGAGTCTAAGTACAAGTGTCGACATAATAAAGAATGCGTCGACACTCAGCAGAAGACTCAACACATGAAGAAAGTGTCGACACTAGAAGGCTGTGTCGACACTCAGCAAAGTTCATCAAATTCTAAGTACAAGTGTCGACATAATGAAGAATGTGTCGACACTCAGCCAAAGTCTCAACACAAGAAGAATGTGTCGATACAAGGAGAAGTGTCGACACTCAGCAAGTATCAACACAGAAGGCATGTGTCGACACCAAGAAGATGTGTCGACACTGAACAAGTTCAACACAAGAAGATGTGTCGACACAAAGGAGTTGTGTCTACACTTACAAGAATTCAACCAAGTACTAAAGAACAAGGACTTGTGTCGACACACAATATCAGTGTCGACACATATTGAAGAAGCAGTGTCGAGAAGTAAATTTTACAACATAAGGAGTTGTGTCGACACCATGAAGGCTAGTGTCGACACTTAGTCAACTTGTGTCGACACTTAGTCTATAAGTGTCGACACTTAAAGACAGACTGTCTCGACACTTTCAGACAGTTACAGAAAATTCAAGAAGTGACTGGATGACTTGACAACTGCCATTCCAGCCAGTCTACTGCAACTGTCAGAGCTGTCAGAAAGCTATTAGAAACCGGATCAGCCGGTCACCATGAAGAAAGCCTATATAAAGGCATATTCTGTCAACAGAAGAAGATGATTAACAACAATAAGAGAAGAAGATCAAGCACTTCATTGAAGAATCAATTCAAGTGAAGATCTAAGTATTTGGAGAGAGAGAGCTCCTTCCAAGAAGACAGCTGTTGGAACCAGGCTGTGAAGAAGGTTTCAGATTGAGAACTAAAACTTAAGTTGCAGTGATTGAGGATCAGCTGAAGAGATACTCAACCCTATTGTGTTCTACATTCAAGAAGCTTTGAAGAAAGCCAAGTGAGGTTGATCTCAACAGAGTTCTTCCAAGAACTCATCAAGAAACCTGTCAACTCTTCTCTCTTATTCTGAGTTGAGGTTATACACATTGTATTTTTAATGTCTTGTAGGATCCTTAAGGATCTGAGTTGTAAGCCTGAAATTATAAAGGCTGAGTGGTAGGGCCTGAGTGCCTGAGAGTAGGAGATTCATATCTCTAAGTGTAGGCCTTGTGGTTGAGTGTAGGTCTTTGTGAAGACTGAGTGGTAGGGCTGTTGAGCCTGAGTTGTAGGAGTGGGATCACTCTGAGCTGTAGGAACCTGGTTGGAGTTCTGAGTGTAAGATCTGAGGAATAGTGGAGGAGTTTGGCCGAATCTAGTACACTACTAGATAGGCGAAGGGGGAAAGTTGATGTACCCAAACCTTGGGGAACCACTATAAAACTGTGTGTACTCTGTGTATGTGATTCTGTGATTGCTGTGCTGAAGTGCTGTGAAGTATTATTTATAATTCCGTGATATAATCTGCCTAAAAGTTTAAAAAAGATAAAGTCACCTATTCACCCCCCTCTAGGTGATTAGGTACAATTTCTTTCACACGCCCACCCCTCACTAGGGGTGGCAGTGCTCCTTCCCTGCAGGAATTCAACATAGATATATAATGACATCAGAACGTGCAATCTAAGCACCATTCATCGCAGACATTGGCACACAGGTCCACAAGTCCCGTGCTTTCAGGGCACATTGTCAGTGTACCCGACATAACCAGGGTCCCACCTCCATTCTCAATGACGGTCAACATCCTTTGAGCATAAAATAATCTTTTCGGCCTGAAGCCTAAGCCTCGCTCCTATGGATACGATAAAGTGAAGTTGATCTCCAAGATTCACTCAATGACTCACTCCAAGTCAAACGGCATAGGGCTGGATACGGTTTAACTCTTTCCCGATGCTCAAATCTTGGGCTCAACAAACCGCGATGAGGGTCAGCCTCCGCTTTCCCATTCACATAATACATAACCATGTTATGTTCCAAGGATGGCTTACACGACCACCATGGTGGAGCAATCCAAGCTCACACCACAACACTATAGGCCGCCAAGTCTCCACGAGATAGACCACACATTGCTCAAGGGGAGCTACCACCGGCAGTAGTGCTACCGCTGCCCGGTAGACAAACTATCAATTCTTACCCCAAAACGGGTGTTTTCCTGGAGACCTACTCCAGTACTCTCACAGAAGCAACCTGCACACCCTGCGACTCCGAAATTTACACACTTACCATAGAGTCTTCTCCGGCATACAAAACAATCATCATCAATCTAGATCAATTTGTCTGGATGAGATTCACACAACATGCCTATTTTGTACTTCGATTCCAGAGTCTAAATGCAAAGATAACAGGAATACAACCGATCAACCTCCTGGGAGAACTACTTCCATGTGCTTGTGGAGCATCTATCTTCACATGCGAAAATAAAGGACTTCACTTGTCCAAGGAGCAAGATCATTACACTTGACGTTCGTTTCAGCACCATGGGAGAGAATCTAACCAAATGTAAATGATCGCAACGGGCTTGCCTCAGTGCATCTGAACTCGGCTCGCGACTCGGAGCTCCGAAACTCCAATGGCGATGAGATCACCTTCCTCTTCCTCCACTCTCCTCTCACTTTGCCGCTCATAAGAAGAAAGCCACGAGAGAAAATGAAGTGGAACTCAACATTCCCGGCCTTAAATCGAGCTACTGCCGCGTGGTATCTAGCAACCACTGTGCGGTACCTCAAATGTTGGCTTGTTTCGCAAGCTCCCCGCCCAAAACCTCCAATCACATGCCGACACGTGGCCATGCCATAACTGTCCTGCTACCACAGCGCGGTACCTCACTACCGCCGTGCGGTAGACGATGCATCGTTCAATGCGCCAATTTCGATGAATAGACACTACCGCCCCGCGGTATCGCTACTGCCACGCGGTAGCTCACTGAGAGCCACGTCAAATAAATCGGCCATGCTCCCACTGACGCTAGTACTACTGTCGGGCGGCAGCTTATCGAAAGACCTGTTGATTTAATCGACCCAACTACCCTCAAGCGGTATCAACTACCACCAATGCGATAACTCACTGAGCTCTCCTGCAATAATTTCATAACACTACCTCCGACGTTAACCGTAACGCCAGGAGGTAGCTCACTGGAAGACCGCCTAGTTGAATTGAGAAATCAAGCTTGTTAAACTACCAAGGTAGACCACCTAGTCGCTTAACCGTGACCTGTTGTTAACTATTGCTGATTGCTACAAGCTATCCGCACTGCCACCTCTGACCTATCTGTCAGAACTAAGTGTTAACAGCACAATCTGCAAAACACAACAATAAACTAGTCACTTATATTTGTCGCATGGTTACAAAGTCATAAGCGTAAGTTTTGATCTGATCTTCAGTTATTATAGTTCTTGATGATATGATGAGGCTAGCACCTCTATATATAGTCAGGCAACTGGATACCGTCACTGCCTAGGGGGATAGGATAACCTCCAATGACGTGCCAGCTAACAACACCAGTCCTCTCACATGCGGACTGACACACTAGACCGTATTGTTAACTAAACCTATTTGCACATCTATGCAGATATAGACTTCAACCCACATGGACTTAAGCAACCATGCAGACAATCATGCGAGTATAAGTCTAACTACACCAATGACGGTTTGCCAATCTCCGCGGTCTCCCAATCCAAACCATGCAGTCTGCGGTTAGCCTAAGTCTTACCACAGATTAACTCCTAGGGTCACTGCAGAGACAGATTGCTAGAAGAAAAAAGGCCAAGAATAAGCCAGTCCACCAACACCTATCCACGTTACCCGTGTGGTCTCTGTGGTCTGCACCTCCCAGACCAACCACTTCATCTTCAACATTTTCGACAATTTGTTCCTGTTACAAAAACAAGTGAAAACTCAAGTCAAAGTGTTGCACCATTTTAACACTACATTTCCATGACTGTTTATGATATAAACGAATTAAAAGATTCATGGTTCTGAGATTTCTAGCATATCAAGACATGTTACTAATTTAATGATTCAAATATTTAAGACAAGAATTCCTAACATGAAAAAGGTGCATGAAATTAAATTCAATGTTTGCAAGCGAGAGAGATTTCTCTACTTGCCTTAAATAAGGCTGAAACTGACGACGACGACTAAGCGGTGCAGGAAAAATTGAGAAACCTAATTTAAACCTGTTCAAGAACAATCGCAAATGATATTTGATAATTTGATATTACAGAAATCCATATGTTTGTACATGCAATTTATTTTACAAAACTAAAACAAGAGCGTGTTTTAAAAATTTACCTCCCTCAATAACAAGGGGAGAGGAGGCTACCACAAAGAGTCTAGGATTTGACAGCGCTTAGGTTTGGGAAACCCTAAATCGGAGAGCGCTTTGGAGAGATCCCACCAATTTATCTAATAAGCGGCGCCAAAAATCAAAACCACAATGGGGTTGGATGATTACAAGAGGGAAAAACCTTGAATCAATTTGTAAACACATTTTGGGGCACTAAAATTTCTAAACAAATGCAAGATAATTTGAAAAAGGGAGGGGAAAGAGGAAACCCGAGCCCAAGGCGGCCAAACTGAGCACAAGGAGGAGAGGGGATAAAACCGTAGATGTACCTTTTGAAGTTACCAGCCAAAATGAAGAGGACGAGTGGAAATCAGGGTTGTTAGTGTAACACCCCCTATCTGTCGCATAACATATAGTAGTAGGTCCGACTGGGGCCCGACGCCATATACCACAGACAGACCGAGTGGTTACTCAATGGAATACCATACAACTAATAACCAATGTCCTACACAGAGTCATTCTAGCAGAAGCAATTATTAAAAGTTGCAAATTAAAGAACCTAGCCACAAGCATGAATGTCCACTACAAAACCCAATAGGAATGAAGTACAATACACAAGTACAATGGACTTAAGGCCTTACAATTGCTTACCTAAATAAAATGTGTCTTCCATACCATGACACGCAGGCCGGTCACACATGAATGAACAAGTAAACACTCAAAAATTGGCCTTCTAGGGCCGACTCAGCAACTTGGGCTTTAGCCCGCTATTTACCGCTCGGCTCCGCCGCACCTGCAAGCAAAAATCCACCGCAACAGTGGCAAACAAAAGCAACGGTCAGCTATGCTGACCAAATTATAACGATCCCGCCCCCATAATCGGGGCGGCGATGCTCTTTCTCTGCACTTTGTTAGCATAAACAAGCAGTATAGTGAATAAACACTTCATCACAGGAATGAGCACACATGACCTCACACCCCATGCTCTCAGGGCACATTCTCGGTGAACACGGTCAAAGTCCGCTGACTCACCACCGCCCCTTGGACGACAATATCTCATGAGCATTTGGTCTTTCTGGCCACTGCCTAAGACCCTCCATCTATGCCAATGGCGAGTACCACGCACTTTAGGTCTCTCTAACCGAACCACATAAATCAGGTACGATTCCGCCTAACCCGTTGCTCACACCGCAACGTCAACTTAAGCCGTCTGCGCGGGTCAAGCTTCCCCGAGTCCCGTATCATCAACACACAATACATAACCTAGTTATGTTCAGGTCGGCTCCCAGGCCACCATATTGGCAGAATCACGCATCTGCCCAGTTTTCTGGGTGCACCTTGGAGTTAATCCCCAAGGCTCCCTGTTGCAATCTACCACGTAGAAAACCCGAAAAACAAGTATTTAAAAATTGACTTGCTATAAATTTAAACCATACCTGTCACCACATCCACTTGCTTCATAGCCTCCTATTGGCCAAGATTATAAACTCTCGGTTGAGCCGGAGCATAATGGGACGCAGTTGACTCCACCGCCTTGCCCTTCTCTTCATAAGTTGCTCCCGGCTTCATTTCGGACTTGGGACGTCCGCTCCAGCAGTCGCGGGCAAAGTGCCCCGGCTTCCCACAAGTAAAACATGCGCCTGGGGTACGACCCGTAGTCGCCCTAGAAGCACCAGAAGAAGGGGCTGGACCCAAAGTCCTAGCCTTCTTATTAAAGTTGCGATACCCAAACATAGAAACGGTTGGTCTTACGCTCCTCATCCGCGAACGTAGAGCTTGCATACCGACCTAACCGAATAAACTCGTGGAGATACTCATCCACGCTACTCTCTCCTTGCACCATTTTCAGGAACTCATTCTCCAATGCTATCCTCTGCGCCGAAGGGAGGTACATTGTCAAGAACAGTCTCGAGAACTCTTCCATCGAGACGTCCGTAAGTTGCCTTCCTCTCAAGAGATGCAGCTCTAAACCTTCCCACCATAGCCTCGCATCCCCATCCAACAGGAATGTAGCTATAGTGGTCATCTGCCACTTCTCTGTTTCAGTAGCTGTCAGGACTCTCTTCACTCGGGAGAGCCAGTCTTCAGCTTGAGATGGGGTTCCTAACCCCGAGAACACAGGAGGATTAAAGCTCATAACGTGCTTGAGCTGCCTTTCGGTTGCTCTCCTCGGCACCAAAGGTTCCACCACTACCTGCTCCACTCTTCTCGGTTCATCCCTTTGAAGTGGTACCTGCTCCATTGCCGGAGCAGGCTGCTGCATTTGCTTTGCAGGCTGCGTATTGATCATGACAAACACTGCTTCAGCCACCAATCGTATGGTTTCAGCCGAGGGAGGTGTTGCAGGAGCATCATTTGGTGCACTACTAGCCTCAGAAACTGGACGTTCTGACGGCCCTGCACCGCTTATGGTCACCTATAGTTGTACAAAACCTCGTTAAGCGACCAAACAAAATCACAAAACGCAATTATAGGAACACGCAGGTTCCTCAAACACGTGTATTTTCATTCCTAAGTGGACATTCATGGGTTCTTTTGATGTTATTGTTGGGTTTCTCTATGAGGATGGCACAACGCTTGTGCACGCAGCGGAAGAATAAAACAACAAGAAAACCCAAAAGAAATGGGATCGGGTCATGACTGTTGAATCAAGAAGTTTACAAAAACTAGGCAAAAATTACCTCGGTGGCGTTGAGTCACAACTCAACAGAGATGCTCCAAACTTTGTATTCCTGCTGGTGGCGAGTTCTACGTGGAATAATATCCACGTCTCTGCAGAAATCCACACGAGCGGGAGAACACCGAGCTTTGCATCGCACGGAAGATCGGGAAGAACGATGAACGCACCTTGCTGTTCTACGGACTGCTAGGTCCGTGCCAGGAAGAGCAACACCAGCGACGATCGCCGGAGATGAGGAGGTCGACGGAGCGAACACGGCGGCGGCGGAACCCTTCCGTCGGCGGCGGGATTCGGGATCGGCGGAACGATCGCGGAATGGCGGAACGCTTCCGTCGATTTCGATCGGCTGCCAAAAGCTAAAAGCCCTAAAGCCCGAAAAACCTAAGTGTTCTATTTATACTCAAAGTATAAAATAAACTTAGGAAAATCGCTATCCGCAGACCACCCCGAAAATAGGGTACCAGAATCAGTGAGTATCAGTCGGTGAGAATCGGCGAGAATCGGCGAGAATCGATCAGCGAGCATCACCAAGGATCGGCGAGAATCAGAGTAAAATACTCGACGATTCTCGCCGATCGTCGAGCCGCACTTGATGATACACGTCGAATCTCGTCGACCGTCGAGCCGCGGTCGACGATACTTGTCGAACTCGTCGATCGTCGAGAATTAGCATATTGATTATCGACGATTCTCGTCGATCGGCGAGAATCAGAGAGACGATTCTCGTCGATCGGCGGGAATCAGAGAGACGATTCTCGACGATTGTTATCGACCCTCGGACGACAATTCTTACCAGCACTCCAAGGCAACATTTGCCCAACCCGACGATCCTTTAAGGCAACACTTTGCCCACAACCTCATTCAGGTCGGTGATTGACAACTTTTACCAACACAGTCAATCATCCAACTTCTCCACATCTCTTATGTGCGACCCTGCAGGCTCATATCGCGTTGGCAGTGAGATTACATGTTTGATCACTTCCAGATCATCATGACAACTCCAACAGACTCCCACTTGATCTTGAAAGTATCAAACCAAAAACCTCACAAACAATGAGCGGCATCTAGCAATGCATCATTGCTCCCCAAGCAATAAGAGTTTATAACTCATAAGCCTTTATGACCAATGTATCCGCGTTGTCTTTGTCTCTTTGTCCCTTACATCCGGAAAGAACTAGAGGCATGGACCGTGTCACCCTCGTAATAGCTCAATCCAAGTTTCTTGATCCAGGACGGACTTCTAGAGAATGGTGAGTCCAATATCACATATTGACTCAACCAAGCATGGCCATGCATTTCTCAGTCCAGTTCCATCAAGGGGCCCATGGATGCAACTCCTGTCATACAGGAGGACAAATTCCATATCTGCTCACACACAAACACCCAAATGATTCGTAACATGCCCAACAACCACCCTTATCATCAACCTTTCTCAAGGAAGACTTTAGGTGACATCAAAGCACGCTCTTCCTCACTTGATGAATGCTGTGACTTCAGGTCAAAGGACCATAACACCACTGTCAATTGAGACCTACTCGTGACACGATTGAATGACAATCCACAGAGTAGCCTCAGGTTGGGTCTGTCCAGTACAACTTGTTCACTAACAAGTACCCACGTGATGACTTGATATCACAATATCATGACCTGTGAGAACCGATCATCAGTCAACGCACGTGCTAGCCTTCCTGTACCATCATCACCCTTAGCTTCTATGATGATACTCGACCAGGGACCTTTAAGAATGAAGCTTCAAATAAATCATAGGCTCTCAAATTCAAGTCATGTACTTGATGTCCCATGGAAGCGAACATTCTAAGGGTATCTATTATGTTAACATTTAACTATCACATAGAAAAATTCATAATAAAAGAACTTGCCATTAATTGTAAGAGAAAATTAGGTACAATGTTCATCATATGAACAAATAGCCAACAAAATACAAGATTACATGCAATCCACAAGATCCTCACTAGAGTTGATCGTTTAGGTATCGTATACCCATCGATCTAGTATGACCATCATGCTTTCTCTGCGCGAGAGGCTTTGTCAGTGGATCCGCAATATTCTCCTCAGTCGGCACTCTACAAATGTTTACATCTCCTCGTTCGACAATCTCACGAATAAGATGAAACCGCCGAAGTATGTGCTTGGAGCGCTGGTGGGATCTAGGTTCCTTAGATTGTGCAATTGCACCATTGTTATCACAGTAGAGAACTACGGGACCAACAATGCTAGGAACTACATCAAGCTCGCCGATGAATTTCCTAATCCATACAGCCTCCTTCGCTGCATTAGCTGCAGCGATATACTCGGCCTCTGTTGTAGAATCAGCAACTGTCTCTTGCTTGGAACTCTTCCAGCTCACAGCTCCTCCATTCAGGCAAAATACAAAACCTGACTGAGACTTGGAGTCGTCTCGATTAGTTTGGAAGCTAGCATCCGTGTAACCACTTACAACGAGCTCTTCCTCTCCACCATACACCAAGAACACATCCTTAGTCCTTCTTAAGTACTTCAGGACATTCTTGACTGCAATCCAGTGACACTCACCGGGGTCTGACTGATACCTGCTAGTCATGCTCAAAACAAAGGAGACATCGGGTCGAGTACATAACATCGCGTACATGATTGATCCAATTGCCGAAGCATATGGATTCAACTTCATGCGGTCCTTATCTTCACAAGACTTTGGACACTGGTCCTTAGAGAGATTCACACCATGAGACATGGGCAAAAATCCTTTCTTGGACTCAAGCATGTTGAACCGCTTCAACACCTTTTCGATGTATGTACTCTGGGTCAAACCCAGCAACTTCTTCGATCTATCTCTACATATCTTAATACCGAGTATATAAGTCGCTTCACCCAAATCCTTCATTGAAAAGCAGTTCCCTAGGTTGTTCTTAACAACTTTCAGGGTAGGAATGTCATTCCCAATCAACAGTATGTCATCTACATACAATATCAGGAAGACAACAATGCTCCCACTGATTCGCTTGTAAACACAAGGCTCATCTTCATTCTTGATGAAACCAAACTCTTTGATTTTCTAATCAAAACGAAGATTCCAACTTCGAGAGGCATGTTTCAGTCCATAGATGGACTTATTCAGCTTGCATATTTTAGTGGCTTCGTCTGGGGATACAAAACCCTCGGGTTGTGTCATGTACACTTCCTCAAGGAGGTTTCCATTAAGGAAAGCCGTTTTGACATCCATCTGCCAGATCTCGTAGTCATAATACGCAGCAATAGCAAGCAATATCCTTATGGACTTTACCATGGCAATAGGGGAAAAGGTCTCATCATAGTCAATACCATGAATTTGCTTGAAACCTTTAGCCACCAGTCGCCCTTTGAATGTCTGTACATTCCCATCCATGTCGGTCTTCTTCTTGAAGACCCACTTGCACCCTATGGGTCGTACCCCTTCAGGTGGTTCTACCAAGTTCCAAACTTGGTTTGCATACATGGAGTCCATTTCGAATTTCATAGCCTCAAGCCATTTGTCGGAGTCCGGTCCATTCATAGCCTCTTGGTAGGTTGCTGGCTCATCATCATGATCCATAAGCAACACATTACCTATTTTAGACACGAGAAATCCATATCTCTCAGGCTCAAACCTCGGTCTACCAGATCTACGTAGGACTTGTATTCCCTGAGCAGGTTCTCTAGCTACAACATCTTGTAGTCCTGTCTCAGAATCCAATTCCGGTTCATTCATTACATGTGGTTCTTGAACTTCTTCAAGCTCTACCTTTTCAGTCTTTCTTGATAAGAACTCTTTCTCCAAGAAGACACCAGTCCTTGCGATAAACACTTTGCCCTCAGACGGTAGGTAAAAGTAATACCCTTTCGTTTCCTTAGGATATCCCACCAGATAATATTTATCCGATTTGGGTTCCAGCTTGTCAGGCATTTGACGTCTCACGTATGCCTCACTGCCCCAAATTTTAATGAACGACATACTAGGACGCTTCCCAGTCCATATCTCATATGGTGTCTTCAGAACCGTTTTCGTTGGAGCGCGATTCAATGTCATTGCAGTAGTCTCTAAGGCAAAACCCCAAAAGGAAACAGGCAAGTCTGCATGAATCATCATCGAACGTACCATGTCTAACACAGTACGATTTCTCCTCTCAGAGACACCATTATATTGTGGTGTTCTAGGTGGAGTGAGCTGTGATACAATACCACACTCTTTCAGATGATCACGGAACTCATGACTCAGGTATTCGCCACCTCGATCAGATCGGAGTGCTTTAACCCTTTTACCCAACTGGTTTTCTACTTCATTCTTGAACTCTTTGAACTTTTCAAAGGTCTCGGATTTGCACTTCATAAGATACACATATCCGTATCTACTGAAATCATCAGTAAATGTAACAAAGTAGAAATACCCACCTCTAGCCATGGAACTCATGGGTCCGCATACATCACTATGTACAACACCCAAGAGATCCTCAACCCTCTCAGTATAACCAGTGAAAGGAGCTTTAGTCATCTTGCATAACAAACAAGATTCGCATCGCTCAAATGATTCATAATCAAATGAGTCCAAGAGTCCATCTCTATGGAGCTTGGATATGCGCTTCTCGTTGATATGGCCCAAATGACAATGCCAGAGAAAAGTAGGGTTCGAGTCATTTGTTCTTAGTCTTTTATTGTTTTCTACATTATAGATCAGATGGTCCAAGTTCAAAACATAAAGACCATTAAACAATTGGGCTACAGCATAACAAACATCATTCTTAAATATAGAACAACAATTGTTCTTAATTATAAAAGAAAATCCAATCATGTCCAAACATGAAATAGATATAATGTTTCTAGTTATGGCCGGAACAAAATAACAATTATCAAGTTCTATTACAAGCCCACTGGGCAAAGAAAGACGGTAAACCCCTACGGCTACAGCAGCAACTCTTGCTCCATTGCCGACGCGGAGGTCCACCTCCCCTTTACTCAGCAATCTTCTCCTTCCCAGTTCCTGCACATTTGTACAAATATGAGAACCACATCCGGTATCCAATACCCAAGATGAAGGAGCAGAAAGATTTATCTCTATAACGTAGACATTAGAAGCGGAAGTCATACCTCCCTTCAATTTCTGCAGACCTTCAATGTACGAATGACAGTTCCTCCTCCAATGACCAGCCTTTCCACAGTGGTGGCATTTCCCTTCCTTCATCGTGCTTTTCTTTTTCATCAGTGCAGAAGACTTGGGCTCTAGATATGACTTAGGTCCCACCTTCGTCTTCTTGGAGCCCTTGGCCTTGCCCTTGCCCTTATGCACCATCAGTATGGGGCTGGCAGGCTTGGCCTTCTTCATATTGATTTCAGCAGTTCTCAACATGCCTAGGAGTTCGGGCAGTGTCTTGTCTATTTCATTCATGTTGTAGTTCAAGACGAACTGCTTATAACTGTCCGACAACGATTGCAGGATCAGATCTGTGGCCAACTCTTGACCAAGATGAAAACCTAGCCTTTCAAGGTTCTCTATATACCCAATCATCTTGAGTACGTGAGTCCCTACTGAGTCTCGAACTCCCATCTTGCACTGAAACAACGCTTTAGTGATGTCGAACCTCTCTTGACGACCCTGCCCTTGAAATATTTTCTTGAGATGCTCGTCAATCTCCTTGCACCACATGTTCTCATGTTGCTTCTGAAGCTCAGAGTTCATGGTGGCAAGCATAAGGCATTCGACATCCAAAGCATCGTCAGTATACTTCTTATAAGTATACTTCTCAGCACGGGAAGAGTTCCCGGTCGGCACCTCGGGGGCTTCTTATTCCAAGACATAGAGCTTTCGCTCTTGCCTGAGAACAATTCTCAGGTTCCTGTACCAGTCCATGTAATTTGTCCCACTGAGCTTATCCTTCTCAAGGATGGCTCTCAGAGACAATGTGAAGTGTGACACACTTGCCATGGAATTCTACAAGAATTTATGCAGAATAAAATCAGTAACAAAATTTCAAATACAATTTATTTTACTTTGGACTTCAATTAAAATATTCCCACTATTTTATTCGAAATGATAGCCCTCACTAACAATTCGGAGAGTTCATGCGAGCTACTCTCTTAGTGGACAAGATCCGTATTTCACCAACACAACGAGTCAGCTTTGGCTTTCCTCTCACGATGCGGTTATTTAGGTATGCAACGCTTGCCAATTGCATCCTCATGCAATTCTTGTATGGTTGGTGAATAACTCCTTACTCGCATCCATCATATGGTGCATGCCAACCCTATGCCTCTAGGCACTCAACCTTTGAGGTCACCTAGTTAAGCTGGACCCGATGTCGATAGTGGGATATCACAATTATCTGCTCGCACCCTTACCAAGATAGATTAATGCACCTTGCTTTGGCAAGCCCACACTTCATCGATCGAGGCAGGAAGAGTGTCATCCATCGAAAGGCATCCGAACACTTAATATTTGATGAAGGGATTTTCAATTATAGGTTAACAATTAACCATGATCAACATTTGATCAATGTGCACATCCAAAGAAAAACAATTCTTCTAAAACCACATGCATCCCTTATGTGCACATCCTGACACCATCAACATTTGATAGAAGGAAGGGCTAAATCTGAATATCCGGAAACTTCCAAATCCTCAGATTTACATGCATTGGACAAAGGCAAAGGCAACTCAACTTAGAGCAGTAGACAAGCTCATCTCTCTATGTTGGATTCAAAAATCCAAAACAAACTCGAGGGATGGTTACTGCTAAGGAGACAACAATTTCTAATAATTAGAAATTACCACGAAATTCCAGACGTTCTTGGCGGGGAACCAAGACTAAATCCAGACATTTAGAACACTTCTAAATCCCTAGGTTTATACGTACTGGAATAACAAAACTTCCAAAACAACAATCATGGCCGTAACCTCCCTCTGATACCACTGTTGGGTTTCTCTATGAGGATGTCACAACGCTTGTGCACGCAGCGGAAGAATAAAACAACAATAAAACCCAAAAGAAATGGGATCGGGCCATGACTGTTGAATCAAGAAGTTTACAAAAACTAGGCAAAAATTACCTCGGTGGCGTTGAGTCACAACTCAACGGAGATGCTCCAAACTTTGTATTCCTGCTGGTGGCGAGTTCTACATGGAATAATATCCACATTTCTGCAGAAATCCACACGAGCGGGAGAACACCGAGCTTTCCGTCGCACGGAAGATCGGGAAGAACGATGACCGCACCTTGCTGTTCCACGGACTGCTAGGTCCGCGCCAGGAAGAGCAACACCAGCGACGATCGTCGGAGATGAGGAGGTCGACGGAGCGAACACGGCGGCGGCAGAACCCTTCCGTCGGCGGCGGGATTCGGGATCGGCGGAACGATCGCGGAATGGCGGAACGCTTCCGTCGATTTCGATCGGCTGCCAAAAGCTAAAAGCCCTAAAGCCCGAAAAACCTAAGTGTTCTATTTATACTCAAAGTATAAAATAAACTTAGGAAAATCGCTATCCGCAGACCACCCCGAAAATAGGGTACTAGAATCGGTGAGTATCAGTCGGTGAGAATCGGCGAGAATCGGCGAGAATCGATCAGCGAGCATCACCAAGGATCGGCGAGAATCAGAGTACAATACTCGACGATTCTCGCCGATCGTCGAGCCGCACTTGATGATACACGTCGAATCTCGTCGACCGTCGAGCCGCGGTCGACGATACTTGTCGAACTCGTCGATCGTCGAGAATCAGCATATTGATTCTCGACGATTCTCGTCGATCGGCGAGAATCAGAGAGATGATTCTCGTCGATCGGCGGGAATCAGAGAGACGATTCTCGACGATTGTTATCGACCCTCAGATGACAATTCTTACCAGCCCTCCAAGGAAACATTTGCCCAACCCGACGATCCTTTAAGGCAACACTTTGCCCACAACCTCATTCAGGTCGGTGATTGGCAACCTTTACCAACACAGTCAATCATCCAACTTCTCCACATCTCTTATGTGCGACCCTGCAGGCTCATATCGCGTTGGCAGTGAGATTACATGTTTGATCACTTCCAGATCATCATGGTAACTCCAACAGTTATAATGATGCCGCACACACATGTGCTCACCACCCCTTAAAAAGAATTCGCCCACGAATTAATTTTAAGCCTGACCGAAACCAGTAGTCTAATACCAAATTGTGACACCCCCTATCCGTCGTATAACATATAGCAGTAGGTCCGGCCGGGGCCCGATGCCATATACCACAGACAGACCGGGTGGTTACTCAATGGAATACCATCCAACTAATAACCAACGTCCTACACAGAGTCATTCTAGCGGAAGCAATGATTAAAAGTTGCAAATTAAAGAATCTAGCCACAAACATGAATGTCCACTACAAAACCCAATAGGAATGAAGTACAATACACAAGTACAATGGCCTTACGGCCTTATAATTGTTTACTTAAATAAAATGTGTCTTTCATACCATGATACGCAGGCCGGTCGCACATGAATGAACAAGTAAACACTCAAAATTTGGCCTTCGAGGGCCGACTCAACAACTTGGGCTTAAGCCCGCTATTTATCGTTCGGCTCCACCGCACCTGCAAGCAACAATCCACCACAACGGTTGCAAACAAAAGTAACGGTCAGCTATGCTGACCAAATTATAATGATCCCGCCCCCATAATTGGGGAGGCGATGCTCTTTCCCTGCACTTTTTTAGCATAACCAAGCAGTATAGTGAATAAACACTTCATCACAGGCATGGGCACACACAGCCTCACACCCCGTTCTCTCAGGGCACATTCTCGGTGAACACGGTCAAAGTCCGTTGACTCACCACCACCCCTTGGACAACAATATCTCGTGAGCATTTGGTCTTTCTGGCCACTGCCTAAGATCCTCCATCTATGCCAACGGCGAGTACCACGTACTTTAGGTCTCTCTAACTGAACAACATATATCGGGTACCGTTCCTCCTAACCCGTTGCTCACACCGCAACGTCAACTTAAGCCGTCTGCGCGGGTCAAGCTTCCCTGAGTCCTGTATCATCAACACACAACACATAACCAAGTTATGTTCAGGTCGGATCCCAGGCCACCATGTTGGCAGAATCACGCATCTGCCCAGTTTTTTAGGTGCACCTTGGAGTTAATCCCCAATGCTCCCTGTTGCAATCTACCACGTAGAAAACCCAAAAAACAAACATTCACGTGGAGTCTTCTCCGGCCATTCATGCAATGCAACATCACCGATCTAGACCAACTTTCCTGGGTAGGCATCACACATCATGCCTATATCCATTTTCGATTACGGACTCTACATGTACACAACGGAGACTATTCATGTCTACCCGAAGGAACTCCTCAACTCACCGCAAACTCGCGAGAGCGGGCTTCCTATGCAAAGGAAAAGAGGACTTCACATGTCCTAGGATGAGAATCATTACCCTAGTATTTTTCCTTAGCGCCATGGAAATCTATGTGGATGGAAAGCACCACAATCTCCTTGCCTCCGTAGATCCGAAGTCGGTTCGCGATTTGGAGCTCCGAAGCTCCACCGGTGATTGGATCTAGCCTCCTTCTTCCTTTCTCTCCCCTCTCTCTAGATCTTTAGAAAGAGATAGAGTTTGAGAAATGTGGGATTTGAAACCCTATTCCCGGGTATATCCCAACAGGAACAACCCCCAGCCGTCGGATCCCAAAATAAGGAAACGAACGGCCATGATTTGCCATTGAAATCCAAAATCTGGGCCGAACACGGCATGTGACACGCCCGTGTCCAGGGCCGTGTTCCCCATTTGCCGTCGAAACCGACGCATCCCGAAATGCACACAGGCACCCGACACGCCCGTGTTTGACCTGACACGCCCGTGTCATCCAGTGCACACCCGTGTTCCCGGGCATGTTCCTCCATCGACACAGGACCAACACCAACCCGAGAAGCACACGGGTCTTGGACACGCCCATGCCCCATTTGACACGCCCATGTCTATCCCGAACACGCCTTTGCTACAGGCCGTGTTTCTCACCCAACTCAACTCGGCCAACCACCCGAGAAGGACACGGCCTGGGACACGCCCGTGTCTCAGGCCGTGTTCGCTGCTCGACGATCGTCGACTCCAAAATTCGTCGACCTCTCGACCAGATCGTCGACTCGAGCACGACACGCCCTGGGACACGCCTGTGTCCCAGGCCGTGTGCCCCCTACCAAATTCCAAACTTTGCTCAAAATGCCTCCCGTCGCTCTTTTGAGTTTTGGGGTGTTACAGTTAGCCATTGGAGGAGAGAGAGGTGGCTGTTGCCGACCCTTAAAGGAAGGTGGGTAGCTGTCTTTGCTGATTGAGAAAGGGGAGAGGGGAAGGAGGACAACCAGCCTTGAGTAAGTCAGAGGAGGCTGAGTTTCCATCGGCTAGAGAAAGTGGAGGAGGCGTAGACCCTAGAGGAAGTGGTTGCCAGTCACGAGAAGGAGAAACAGGGGCGGCTGAGTACGCGAAAGGCGAAAACGGGAGCAGGCACACACAACTTGCGGGAGACCAGGAGCGAGAGGCATGAGATGTCATGCGCCTAGATGAAATCAAATACAAAATAATAAAGGGGTTGTTTGTCACAAGGGGAAAATAATAGGAAACCCTAGTAGGGTTATTTACAAATATGCCATTAGAATTAGTTTTTTTTTCTTTTTTTAAGGATTTTTACATTCTCCCCTACTTAGGAAGTTTCGTCCCAAAACTTTTGAGCATTCCCTGAATGCGGCCTCTCATGACAAAAATTCAGATGCCATTTATTCCAATAAGGTATGTAATTCAAGGAATGGTAACTAACTTCGAATATACTGAAATAGATTTGAGAATTTTTCGTCGGACGGAGTCTGCTGCTTCATATTCTGAAAACCATATATCTAGGTTTTCTTCGAGAAAGAATTCGTTGATCTCAGTCAGAAGAAGTGAAAACATTTTGTCGAGTTCAGTTCAACGAAAATTTTTGAAGCAATATCGTCGATCTCCGTTCGACGATAAGAGCTTCACACACAGAGAGTTCGTCGAACTCAGTTCGACGAATTTCTCAAGAACTCTTCTCAGTTCGTCGATCTCCGTTCGACGAATTGAAGCAAATTCTTCGACCGCAAACAGAAATTTAAACCAAGGCTTCTCCATTGATCCTACCAAGCTGATTTATAAAGAATAGATGGTTCCTTTCATCCAAGGGTTTGGTGAAGATGTCTGCTCTTTGCAAATCAGTATAGATGTAGACAAGCTTAATTTTATTTTTGTCCACACACTCTCTAATGAAATGATGCCTAATGTCTATATGCTTAGTTCTACTACGATGCAGTGTATTTTTTGCAATGGAAATTGCACTTGTGTTATCACATAGTAATGTTGAATTATTTAAGTTGAACCCAAAATCTAGGAGTTGATTCTGAATCCACAACATCTGGGAACAACAACTGCCAGCTGTTATATATTCCGCTTCAGCAGTTTAAGTAGACACAGATGACTACTTTTGCAAAACCAAGACACTAATCTCATACCAAGGAACTGACATGTTCCTGAGGTACTTTTTCTGTCTACTATACATCCAGCAAAGTCAGCATCTGAGTATACAGTCAACTTAAACTCTGACTAAGCATCCACCAGATTCCTAGACTACGACAACTCTTTATATATCTTAAAATCCTTTTTAATAAAGAAAGGTGAGATTCTTTGGGGTTCACTTAGAACCTAGCACAAAGACATGTAGAAAACATGATGTCTGGTCTACTTGCTGTAAGATATAACAAGGACCCAACAATGACCCTTTATAATTTTTGATCAACAGGTTTCCCATGTTCATCAGAATCAATTACAACATTTGTAGTGTTGGGTACATTAGAAAATGTGTACCTGATTTGAAGAAGCCTCACCTTACTCAATGATATGCATCAAGGTGTATTTGATGTTGTTTTGAGTTTATATGTGCAGGTTAAGAAAATGCAGGAATGCAGGAAAGGTTTCTAAGTCCATGAGTCGACACCAGAAAAAGCTGCGTCGACACTAATGAAGGCTTGTGTCGACACTGGAGAAAAGCTGTGTCGACACCTGGAGTTAATTGTGTCGACACTTGGAAAGACTGTGTCAACACTAGAAGAAACTGTGTCAACACACAGAGGCAGAGTCAACACATAAAAAAGCTTAGTCGACATCAACTGTGTCGACACACAGAAGATCTTGTCGACATTAATTGTGTCGACACACAGGACTTGTGTCGACACATAGCAGAGTTTCAAAAAAGTTGATTTTTGTGAAGAAAAGAAGTGACTGTGTCGACACACCGAACTAGTGTCGACATATTCTACAGAAGCTGTGTCGAGAAGTAGTGTCAACACCAATGGAGCTGTGTCGACACCACCAAGGCCTTTGTCGATAATTAGTCTACATGTGTCGACACATGATGAAGTTCAGTCTCGACACTTTGCTGACAGAGACAGAGTTTCAAGAAGTGACTGGAAGACTTGACAGCTGCCATTACCAACGGGTCTACTGCAACTGTCAGAGCTATCAGAAGTTCGTTAGAAACCGGATCAGCCGGTTACCATGGAGGAAGTCTATATAAAGACATTCTCTATCAACAAAAAAAATATATAGAGACACATACACAAAAAAACACGAAAAACAGAAGAAGATTTTCAATAGAAGATCTAAGAAGACATTCTCAAGTGGTGATCTACTCAGAGTTTGTCAAGAGAATTCAAAGAAGAATTCAGAAGAATCTTCAGAAGAATTTGGAGAGAGAGAGCTCCATCTATTCAAGTGAAGAAAATGACTTACATCAAAAAGTTTCTTAAGTACAGATTCTGAACCAGTCTGCCAAGAAGGATTCAGATTGATTTCTGAATTTCAAGAAAGAAGTTGATTGAAGATCAACTTCAAAGGAGATCAACCCTACTGTGTTCAGATTCAAGAATCTTTGAAGAAAGCTAAGACATGTTGATCTCTATCATCAGATTCTTTCAAGAACTGATCAATAAACCTTCCATCCTTTCTCTCTCAACCAGGGTGGTGGTAGATTCCAAATTTACATCTATTTTCTGTAGGATCTTTTTAAGATCTGAGTTGTAAGCCTGATTTATGTAGGCTGAGTTATAGGAGATAAAGTTCTCTGAGTGGTATGCCTTGTTGAAGGCTGAGGTAGGGCTGAGAGCCTGAGTTTTAGGAGATTTTGATCTCTGAGTTGTAGGCCTTGTTGAAGGCTGAGGTAGTGCAGATTGCCTGAGCTGTAGGAGTGTGGACTCAGTCTGAGTTATAGGAGCCTTGTTTGGGTTCTGAGCTGTAAGATCTGAGGATCTAACGAGAAGGAAAAAAGTTAGGCCGAATCTAGCACACTGCTAGATAGGTGAATGGGGAAAGTGGATGTACCCAGACCTTGGGGAACCACTATAAATCAGTGTGTCATCTGTGATTGTGTGTGGTATTGTTATTTCTGTGTTGTGATAGCTGTAGAATTATATGTTTCTGTTAATTAACTGAATCAATATTCTGCCTTAGAAGAGAAGGGAATTGCACCTATTCACCCCCTCTAGGTGTTTAGGAACCAATTATTTCAAGTGGTATCAGAGGGAGGTTACTCAAAAATAGACTTAACAGTCTGAGTAAGATCTGTAAGGCAGAAATAAGTTAAAGAAGATGGGTTCAGGAGAAAACCATAAAGAACTTGGTTAAATGAAGTTGCCTATCTGCAGGAAGGAAATCTTTGGAATATGGAAGGAAAGGGTCAGACTATTTATGGAGGCATCTGATCCTAGAATTTATATAACAGTTCAGGAAGGACCATATATTCCAATGAAGGTTTTTGTTCTTGATCAAAGGGGAGAAGTCTGCAGGCGGTGTGGGATTAACCCCAACCACATGACCGCGGGGATATTCCGCCACACAAGGGGGCCCACTAGGGTCAACACCCAGACCTGGAACGCGATGGGGAAAGCCCAAACATGCGGTCCCACACACACGTGTCCTGCTGGCTAATATAATCTCAACACACCCCCGCAACAGGACAACCTGGCTCTGATACCATGTGGAAACTACCCATCACCACACATCTTCCCAAAACCCCGAGGTTATGGTAAGGGGGGACGGGGGTACATGAACACAAAGGATCGCCCGCTGCAGGCGATGTGGGACTAACCCCAACCACAGGACCGCGGGGATATTCCGCCACACAAGGGGGCCCACCGGGGTCAACACCCAGACCTGGAACGCGATGAGGAAAGCCCAAACATGCGGTCCCACACACACATGTCCTGCTGGCTAATATAATCTCAACAAATTCCTAAGGATTTTTCAGAAATGACTAAGGATGAGATCATCTTGGCTATAATGGATAAAAGAGCATAGAATATTATAGTGAGTGTCATAGAAGATTCAACATTCCAGAATCTGATTAACTGCAAACCTCCAAGGAGATGTGGGACACATTGGTTGTCTACATGGAGGGTTCTGAAGAGGTTAGACAAGATAGAAAGTCTATGCTTAATCAAGAATATGAGAGTTTCAGACAAGCCAAGTCTGATAGTATAACTGAATGTTATAAGAAGTTCTACAGAATTGTAAATGAACTAATGTCCTATGGAAGAATCTTCAGTACATATGAGCTGAATGACAAATTCCTTAGGTCTTTGACTAAGGATTGGGATACAAAGATCTGTGTAATAAGGGAAGTGGCCAGACTGGTAGAAATTTCACCTCCAACACTGTTTGACAAATTGCTGTCTTATGATATGCAGCTGTTGGCCAGAAAGGAGGAAGAGAAAAATATAAAGGTTGACTCTAGAGAAAAGTCAGTGGACTTCAAGGTAGAAGCCACAAGGAAGAATAGGAGGATGTCTCCATCTTCTCCTAAGAAATCTGCAGAAGTGATCTCAGAAAATTCTGATAATCACAGTTTAGACAACAGTAATTATGATGAAAACTTTGCTGCTTTCACAAGGTAGTTTCAGAGATTCTTAAAGAAGAAGTTGTGGAAATCTAAGCCATCCTCATCTCAGTCCAAGGATGACTATTATCAGAAGAGGAAATCATCCAGGAAGGACAGGAGTGGGACAAAGCCTAGCAAGTCAACTACATCAAAGATTATTTGCTATTGCTGCAACATACCTGGACATATTATGTCTGATTGTCCAGATAAAAGGAAGGAGTCTGTTGATAAAAAGAAGTCTCAGCACAAGTGTAACACCTCCCCTGTAATGGACGTATAATATGGGTCCGGCCGGGGCCCCACAACATACGAACGCCACAGCTTTAGTATTAAAAGTTGATATAGCTACCCAAACTCAAAACACTTGCACAACACAGCGGAAAACCAAGCACAACTAGAAGTTATCCACTAACCAAAAGAGTAAACAAATGGCCTTAAGGCCTTACATCAAATATCCAAAAGTGAACAGTCCATCAAACATGAATGTGCTCAGCACTCCTAATCTACCTCGGCATGCAAGCCGGACAAAATAGTCTCAAACATACATCAATCAAAAGTAGTGCTACAAAAGAGAAAACACTTCATGGGCTTAGGCCTTTTTGGCCGGCGTGCTAGCTCCCGCATGCGATCCTTGCCCTGTAAAAAATATTAGTAACGTGGGTCAGCAAAGGCTGACCTCAAACTGTGTAACAACACATCTCCTCCCGGCCGCCCCTAACGGACCCCGGGGAACCCTCCAACCTGCAAGTCAGCACTTCATATGCAATATAAATTTCTATAAATAGAAAAGCATTAAAACAGGCTTGGATGTCTCAATCAACAAACATGTTCTCTACTGGTTGAGCATATAAAGAAAGGGCCTACTATGCAACATGAATGCAACACCCGGGCTTCACCCAAGGTACCCTACAGCGTATGCATCTAGCACAACATCACATCACTTGGGTACTCACATTTCCCCAATTGGCATAAAGCCGCAAACACTAAGGGAGTCACCTCTCCCTTAAACGGCGCACAGGCCGCCACAAGGAATTCTTGCCAAGGCCCCACCCGCTCGTGGGCTTAGCCCCGGGCTTGCCTGCAAGCTCTGACGTCTCATGTCAGGATTCCAACAAACACAGACCGACCGGTTCTAAGAAGCCTTGCTGGACCCCACCCGCTCATGTCCTCTTTGCCCGGGCTTGCCCCAAGCTTGGCATTCTCGTCAGTCTCACCGAAGGGGACTAGTCTCGCCGGGACACTCTCCACACATGACGCACATGTCACGGGATAGCCAGCCGACCACGGAGACATAGCCACGCCTTGGCACAACACAACCAAGACTAAACACATCGCAATCCCTCTTTGTACCGCAGCGTTCCCGCGCACCAAGGAAAACATCTCCAACTCGTGCGGAGCTAACCTTGTCCACCAAGGAAACCATCTCCATTCTCATACGGAGCTAACCTTGTCAAGGAAACCATCTACCACCACGAGGAGCTAACCTTGTCCGGGTTCGACTACATGTACTCTTTTCAAGCAAACGGGACAATCACCACCACAACACAAACGGCATCTTGCCGCAACGGAAATCTCTACGAATCCCTAAGTTCGTATGCAACATCACCGAGTCGGACTAACGGTCACGACTACGGCTTCACCCACCATGCCTAATCCACTAGCGAAGCGGATCTCTAATGCAAAGATATGCCGGGGACGGACTCAATCGACCCAGAAGTTTCTCTTGAAACTTGGCAAGCCAAAACCCCTCTCATTTGAGAGTTTGGTGCCCAAAAATTAGAGAAAAGAAAACTAGATGATGCTAAAACGTGCATCCTAAAGACCGAGAGGAGAGATGTCGTTACCTTCCGACTCCTCTTTCTTGCCATGGCAAAATAGCCGGATGGAAATCTTCGCAACGGTCTAAGCTTCACGGATCCGGACTCGGCTCGCGATTTGGAGCACCGAAACCCTTCCTACAGCCCAAGACCTTCTTCTTCCTCCTTGCTCTAGGTTTTCTCAAGATCTTAGAAAGAGAAACTTGGAAAACAAATGAGGGTTTCCAACCCTGAATTCGGTCTTAACTCCCCAGGAGATGGCCTGAACCGTTAGATCCCAAAACCAGAAAAAGACTGGCTGCGATTCGCCTGGAAAATAAAAGACCTGGGCCGAACACGGCCTGGCACACGCCCGTGTCCAGGGCCGTGTGCCTCATTCGCCGTCTCAAATCGACGCGCCTGGAATCAGACACGGGCATTCGACACGCCCGTGTTGAAACCGACACGCCCGTGTCCCCAGCGACACGGCCGTGTGGCCTGCCGTGTGTCTCCAACGACACGGCCCCAACACCAACCCGAGAGGTGACACGGCCTGGGACACGCCCGTGTCCCAAGCCGTGTGCCAAGTCTCGACACCCGTCGACAGGCTTTGTGTCGACACCGCGGAAAAACGTCGAGCGAAGATCGTCGACCAAGCGGGACACGCCCTGTGACACGCCCGTGTCACAGGCCGTGTGCCCCAGTCTCGACACTCTGTCGAGCACAAAGTGTCGACACTTGGGCCAAGTGTCGACACGGCCTCGACACGCCCGTGTCGCAGGCCGTGTGCCTCACTCTCGACACTCTGTCGAGCACAAAGTGTCGACACTTGGGCCGAGTGTCGACACGGCCTCGACACGCCCTGCGACACGCCCGTGTCGCAGGCCGTGTGCCTCACTCTCGACACTCTGTCGAGCACAAAGTGTCGACACTTGGGCCGAGTGTCGACACGGCCTCGACACGCCCTGCGACACGCCCGTGTCGCAGGCCGTGTGCCTCACTCTCGACACTTTGTCGAGCGAAAGTGTCGACACTTGGACCGAGTGTCGACACGGCCTCGACACACCCTGCGACACGCCCGTATCGCAGGCCGTGTGCCTCCTGCCAGAACCCAAAAATTTTCAGCACTGCAGACTGAACCTCTTGCAAAAACTGGGGTGTTACAACTCTCCCCCACTTAACAGAATTTCGTCCCGAAATTACAAAACAAAAGAGGTACAAAACTTAAATTGTACCTGACAAAAATAGTTCTGGATAATCTTCTAGCATGGCTTGTTCTCGCTCCCACGAGAACTCCTCACGACCGCAGTTGTCCCAACGAACTTTTACCAGTTTAACTTCTTTATTCCGCAACTGCCGAATCTCCGAATCCTCTATAGCGATTGGAAGGACTCGCGTCCTCAAGTCTTCCTCAATCGGCACCGATGCCTGCTCAATCACCACGCTAGCCTCCGCCAAGGCTTTCCTCAACACGGAGACGTGGAAGACGTCATGCAATCCACTCAAATCTGCGGACAACGCCAACCGATAGGCTGCTTCTCCTACCCGCTCAACAATTTCAAAAGGCCCCAAAAACCTTGGACTCAACTTCTTGAGTCGGCGAACCCGCGAGACGCCTTTGAACGACTTGACCTTCAGATAAACCCAATCACCAACTGCAAATTCTAACTTCCGGTGACGAACATTGAAATACTTTGCTTGTCTGTCTTGAGCCACCTTCATACGCTCTTGGATGGTCCGTACCATCTCACAAGCGTCAACTACCGCATCCTTTCCCAAACGTTTGGTGTCTCCCGCCTCTGCCCAAGACATTGGCGTTCGACACCGCCTCCCATACAAAGCTTCGTAAGGCGCCATCTTTATACTAGCTTGAAAACTGTTGTTGTACGCAAATTCTACCATGAAGAGGTGATCCTCCCACCTCTTGACAAAATCAAGAACGCACATCCTCAACATATCCTCCATAGTACGGTTCGTCCTCTCCGTTTTCCCATCGGTTTGAGGATGGAACGCCGTACTGAACTTTAGCCTCGTGCCCAAGCTCTTCTGAACAAGTCTCCAGTCCTTGGACGTAAACCGTCCATCGCGATCACTGACTATGCTCTTCGGAATTCCGTGCAGTCACACAATGTTGCGAACATACAACTCCACCAGCTTCTCCACGCTGTCCTCTTTACGGTTCGGGATGAAGTGAGCCACCTTGGTTAGGCGATCCACGATCACCCAAATAGCATCATTACCATGCTGCGATCTAGGCAAACCATGCACAAAGTCCATGGAAATGTCCTCAAATTTCCACTCAGGAATTGGAAGGGGCTTCAGGAACCCGCCCGGTTTCTGACATTCGGCCTTCACCAAGGCACACGTTTGGCAACGACTCACATACAAAGCTACATCTCGCTTCAACCCCGACCACCAAAAGGATTTCTTCATATCCAAGTACATCTTTGTACTGCCCGGGTGAATGGAGTACTTTGAGAAGTGAGCCTCAAACATCAACTCCTCACGGAGATTGCTAAACTGCGGTACACAAACCCTTCCATCCTTTCTCAAGATTCCCCCAATCATCTCCCAGGTGCTGCTCTCGCCCGTTTGAGCCACCAACACAAAAGGTTGAAACTCCACATCTAATCGAGTCGCTTCCCAAATACGATCGGACAAGTCGTTTTGCACTTCAATCCAGTTCAACCGAGCCACGCTAGACTCGCCTCTCGCAACACATTCCAATCCAAGGGACTCCCATTCCCGTACCAACCGCTCATCATGAGCTTCGATCCAATTTCCTTGCCCCGAGTACTTTCTACTCAACGCATCCGCCACCACATTGGCTTTACCCGGCGTGTACTGAATCGCCACTTCGTAGTCTCCAAGAAACTCAACCCATCTGCGTTGCCGCATGTTCAAGTCCTTTTGATCCAAGAGATACTTCAGGCTTTTATGGTCCGTGAAGATCTCCACCCTTGCGCCATAAACATAATGCCGCCAAATTTTCAGTGCGAAGATTACCGCCGCCAGCTCCAAATCATGGACGGGGTAATTCCTCTCATGAGGTTTCAGCTGTCTAGACCCAAAAGCTATCACCTTCCCATGTTGCACCAAAACGCAACCCAAACCGCATCCCGATGCGTCACTGAAAATTTGAAATCCATCGGTCCCTTGCGGTAAACTCAGGATCGGAGCCATCATAAGCCTCTCCTTCAGGGCCTCAAATGCTTGACCGCACTCTTGGGTCCACACAAATTTATGGTCTTTGCGAGTGAGAGAGGTGAGGGTGTAGAGCTATCTTCGAGAAATTCTCCACGAATCTCCTATAATACCCGGCTAGTCCAAGAAAACTTCGGACTTCCGCCACGGTCCTCAACACCGGCCAATCTCTGATGGCCTCCACCTTCGCTGGATCCACTGCCACCCCATCACCACTAATCACGTGGCCCAAAAATGCCACCTTCTCCAACCAAAACTCGCATTTGGAGAATTTTGCATACAACTCGTTCTCCCTCAACACTTGCAAAACTATTCTCAAGTGGGTCTCATGCTCCACTTCCGATTTGGAATACACCAAAATGTCATCAATGAAAACAACCACAAAAGAATCCAAGTATTCCCGGAATACCCGATTCATCAGATCCATGAATACCGATGGTGCGTTCGTCAGCCCGAACGGCATCACCGTAAACTCAAAGTGTCCATACCTTGTCCCAAAAGCAGTTTTGGGTATGTCCTCATCCCGAATTCGTAGCTGATAGTAGCCTGACTTCAAGTCCAACTTTGAATATACCATTGACCCCACCAATTGGTCAAACAAATCGTCTATCCGAGGAATCGGATACTTATTCTTGACGGTCAACTTATTCAGCTCTCGGTAGTCTATGCACAGGCGCATGCTACCGTCTTTCTTCTTAACAAACAACACCGGTGCGCTCCACGGTGAAGAACTGGGTCTAATATACCCTTGCTCCAACAGTTCCTGTAACTGTACCTTAAGTTCCGCTAGCTCCTTAGGTGCCATCCTAAAAGGGGGACGTGACACCGGTCTAGCCTCCGACATTAACTCGATCGAGAAGTCGATCTCCCGCCGAGGAGGCGCTCCAGGAAGTTCATCCGGAAACACATCCTTGAACTCTGCCACCACAGGCACTTCCTCAATCGACAGTTGGGAGAGACGAACCTCCAATACCGCTACAAGCGCTACACCACCCTGGTTAACCGCCCGCACCAGCTGCATGGCCGATATCAGGGAACAGGCCACTCCACCAAGGCCCTCAAACTTGACTTCTATTTGCCCTTTACTCCTTAAGGTCACCACCTTAGAAAGGCAATCAATACTGGCGCGCTGCTCTGCAAGCCAGTCCATACCCAAAATGACATCGAACTCTACTAATGGTAACACTGCCGCTTCCAGAGCGAAGACAACTCCGTCTAGCTCCCAACAAATACGCCCTTTAGCCCCGGTGGTCATAGATGACCCATTGGGCATGCGCACTTTCAGCTCTGCTCCCGACGAGAAAGACTCAACTCCTATTCTCCGGATAAAGCTCTCCGCAAGAAAGGAGTGCGATGCTCCCATATCAAACAACACCCTAGCGGGGTATCCGGAAACTAACACGAAGCCTACAACATAGACATTACACAAAAGTCTAAAAGGATGAAGCACAAAATTTAAACTTAAATTCTCTTCATACCTGTCACCACATCAGTTTGGCGGATCGCTTCTTGCTGTCCAAGGTTGTAAGCCCTTGGTTGCACTGGTTGGAACCGAGAAGCGCTCGACTCCGCCATCTTTCCTTTCTCTGCAGCACTGGGGCCCGAGCGCACAGACTGCTCCTGCTTTGACTCTTGCCCCGCTCCCCCTTGCTGACAAGCACGGGCTATGTGCCCAACCTTCCCGCAGTTGTAGCACGTCGGCGGTCCCCTAGAGTGGGAACCCCCAGGCGTCCAGCTGCTCCTCTCTCCAGATCTGGGAGTGTGAGGTTTCTTCCTCCACCTACTCCCATCAGACTTTCCATGAGATTGGGAAGGCTTCCCTTCCCCTTGCTTGGGAGTAAAACCCTTACGGCGTTGGGTTCGCTCCAAATCATTCTCCAAACTCCTGGCGGCTTCAACTAGCTCATTAAATCCCGCCCTCTTCATGGAGATGAGGGGTTGTCTCAGATTTTCCCTCAACCCTTGGTAGAAGAGGTTATCCCTCTCTACATCATCCGCCATTGTCGTTCCCGCATAACGACCCAAACGGGTGTACTCTTGCACGTACTCATCCACTGTCTTGTCTCGCTGCATTAGATGTAGAAACTGCCTCTGCAGGGCCAACCGAGTTGAAACTAGGATATACCTCTTAAGAAAAGCGTCCCCGAACTCTTCCACTGACGGGGTGCATCCCGGAAACTGGCGGCCGCTATGGCTCACCCACCACAACTTGGCGTCTCCTTCCAACATGAACGCCGCATACTCAGCTTTCTTTTCCTCTGGCGTCTCTGCCGCCCTTAACAGTTCTTGAATGCGAACCCACCAGTCCTCCGCATCCGTTGGCGTTCCAACACCCTTGAAAGACGGGGGATGGAAACTCAGGAAATACTTCATGTGTCGGTCTCCATGTCCGACAACTACCCTCTCCGCCAAAGGCTCCACTCGCCTGGCTTCTGCTCCTGGCACGGCCGTTGCCGTATCTGGTGTGGCAGGGGCTGCCACCTGAGCCGCTGCTGCAGCTTGAGCTGCCACCATCGCTTCTGCAAGCATGCGGCAGAAGTCGGCCGGGTCTACACCCGTGCCCAAAAGACCTGGAGCAGTAGCACTGCTCGAGAGATCACTTGCTCTTGAAGTGCCCGCCTCGTTGCTTGCACTCTTCAGGAAGACAAGAAATAAGGGATTAGTCTCCAATCTCAAGACTAAAACATAAGGACACTCATGGTCCCGCGTTACTCTTATGTTGATAACTTCTCTACGCACTGACCTTGAATCTAACCTCCCTCTGATACCAAATTGTAACACCTCCCCTGTAATGGACGTATAATATGGGTCCGGCCGGGGCCCCACAACATACGAACGCCACAGCTTTAGTATTAAAAGTTGATATAGCTACCCAAACTCAAAACACTTGCACAACACAGCGGAAAACCAAGAACAACTAGAAGTTATCCACTAACCAAAAGAGTAAACAAATGGCCTTAAGGCCTTACATCAAATATCCAAAAGTGAATAGTCCATCAAACAAGAATGTGCTCAGCACTCCTAATCTACCTCGGCATGCAAGCCGGACAAAATAGTCTCAAACATACATCAATCAAAAGTAGTGCTACAAAAGAGAAAACACTTCATGGGCTTAGGCCTTTTTGGCCGGCGTGCTAGCTCCCGCATGCGATCCTTGCCCTGTAAAAAATATTAGTAACGTGGGTCAGCAAAGGCTGACCTCAAACTGTGTAACAACACATCTCCTCCCGGCCGCCCTAACGGACCCCGGGGAACCCTCCAACCTGCAAGTCAGCACTTCATATGCAATATAAATTTCTATAAATAGAAAAGCATTAAAACAGGCTTGGATGTCTCAATCAACAAACATGTTCTCTACTGGTTGAGCATATAAAGAAATGGCCTACTATGCAACATGAATGCAACACCCGGGCTTCACCCAAGGTACCCTACATCGTATGCATCTAGCACAACATCACATCACTTGGGTACTCACATTTCCCCAATTGGCATAAAGCCGCAAACACTAAGGGAGTCACCTCTCCCTTAAACGGCGCACAGGCCGCCACAAGGAATTCTTGCCAAGGCCCCACCCGCTCGTGGGCTTAGCCCCGGGCTTGCCTGCAAGCTCTGACGTCTCATGTCAGGATTCCAACAAACACAGACCGACCGGTTCTAAGAAGCCTTGCTAGACCCCACCCGCTCATGGCCTCTTTGCCAGGGCTTGCCCCAAGCTTGGCATTCTCGTCAGTCTCACCGAAGGGGACTAGTCTCGCCGGGACACTCTCCACACATGACGCACATGTCACGGGATAGCCAGCCGACCACGGAGACATAGCCACGCCTTGGCACAACACAACCAAGACTAAACACATCGCAATCCCTCTTTGTACCGCAGCGTTCCCGCGCACCAAGGAAAACATCTCCAACTCGTGCGGAGCTAACCTTGTCCACCAAGGAAACCATCTCCATTCTCATACGGAGTTAACCTTGTCAAGGAAACCATCTACCACCACGAGGAGCTAACCTTGTCCGGGTTCGACTACATGTACTCTTTTCAAGCAAACGGGACAATCACCACCACAACACAAACGGCATCTTGCCGCAACGGAAATCTCTACGAATCCCTAAGTTTGTATGCAACATCACCGAGTCGGACTAACGGTCACGACTACGGCTTCACCCACCATGCCTAATCCACTAGCGAAGCGGATCTCTAATGCAAAGATATGCCGGGGACGGACTCAATCGACCCGGAAGTTTCTCTTGAAACTTGGCAAGCCAAAACCCCTCTCATTTGAGAGTTTGGTGCCCAAAAAATTAGAGAAAAGAAAACTAGATGATGCTAAAACGTGCATCCTAAAGACCGAGAGGAGAGATGTCGTTACCTTCCGACTCCTCTTTCTTGCCATGGCAAAATAGCCGGATGGAAATCTTCGCAACGGTCTAAGCTTCACGGATCCGGACTCGGCTCGCGATTTGGAGCACCGAAACCCTTCCTACAGCCCAAGACCTTCTTCTTCCTCCTTGCTCTAGGTTTTCTCAAGATCTTAGAAAGAGAAACTTGGAAAACAAATGAGGGTTTCCAACCCTGAATTCGGTCTTAACTCCCCAGGAGATGGCCTGAACCGTTAGATCCCAAAACCAGAAAAAGACTGGCTGCGATTCGCCTGGAAAATAAAAGACCTGGGCCGAACACGGCCTGGCACACGCCCGTGTCCAGGGCCGTGTGCCTCATTCGCCGTCTCAAATCGACGCGCCTGGAATCAGACACGGGCATTCGACACGCCCGTGTTGAAACCGACACGCCCGTGTCCCCAGCGACACGGCCGTGTGGCCTGCCGTGTGTCTCCAACGACACGGCCCCAACACCAACCCGAGAGGTGACACGGCCTGGGACACGCCCGTGTCCCAAGCCGTGTGCCAAGTCTCGACACCCGTCGACAGGCTTTGTGTCGACACCGCGGAAAAACGTCGAGCGAAGATCGTCGACCAAGCGGGACACGCCCTGTGACACGCCCGTGTCACAGGCCGTGTGCCCTAGTCTCGACACTCTGTCGAGCACAAAGTGTCGACACTTGGGCCAAGTGTCGACACGACCTCGACACGCCCTGCGACACGCCCGTGTCGCAGGCCGTGTGCCTCACTCTCGACACTCTGTCGAGCACAAAGTGTCGACACTTGGGCCGAGTGTCGACACGGCCTCGACACGCCCTGCGACACGCCCGTGTCGCAGGCCGTGTGCCTCACTCTCGACACTCTGTCGAGCACAAAGTGTCGACACTTGGGCCGAGTGTCGACACGGCCTCGACACGCCCTGCGACACGCCCGTGTCGCAGGCCGTGTGCCTCACTCTCGACACTTTGTCGAGCGAAAGTGTCGACAGTTGGACCGAGTGTCGACACGGCCTCGACACGCCCTGCGACACGCCCGTGTCGCAGGCCGTGTGCCTCCTGCCAGAACCCAAAAATTTTCAGCACTGCAGACTGAACCTCTTGCAAAAACTGGGGTGTTACAACAAGAACAAGAAGGGGAAATCCTTGGTAGCTAAGAAAGAGAAAAGTTGGACAGATAGATCAACTTTAGAGTCCGAATCTGAGGCTGAGGCCTATATTGGTTTGTTTGCAACAAAAGAAGAGGATGAGTTCTTGAAATTACTGGACTCTATCTATGAGCAAGAAGACCATCCGTGCAAAGGACTGATGGCTATGTCTGAAGAAGACCAATGCTAGGATCAACTTGGTCCCAGTAAGGTAAAAAGTTTATCTATAGATTCCGATTACTACACTGGGTCAGAATCAGATGCATCTACATCAAGAGATGTAGATGGGTCTGAATCTGAAGGAGATATTCATCAGCTTATAAATGAATATGGGGATTTATTGCAGGCACTCAAGAGAAGCAAAAACCTGGCCAAAAATCAGGCTAAGGAAATTACAGCTCTTAAGTTGGTTGCATCTGATTCAGAGAAGCTGCTGGATCAAAAGATGAATGAGATTGCCATGCTGAAAAACATAATAGTTATTCAGATGGGAACAATCACATTCAAAAATGATCAGATCAAAAGTCTGGAAGACAGACTTCAGAAAGAGAAGGAAATAGTGGCTAGTTTCTCTAAGCCAAAATCTCTCCTACCCCTAATTGATGACTTTGTGTCTCAAAAGGGTAAGGCAGGATTAGGCTTTAAGAGAATTGCATGGGCTTCCCAGTCCAATAATAAAGGCAAAGCCCCAGCACAAAACAAAAGATCTACTGCCAACAATACAGCTAAGATTGTACCTAAAAAGAGGTATAATAAGTATGAATGCTGGTGCTGTGGCAAGATAGGCATTATGCCTTAGACTGTTGATACAATACCAGTATTAGGAAGGATAGCAGTCTACCTGTTAGAAGAGCTGCAGGCAGATTTGTCAAGTTTCAGGCTAACTTGAACCAAGGACCCAAAAGTTATTTGGGTTCTAAGGTTAAGTAATCTTTGTTTCAGGTGAGTCCAAGTTGTCATGCCCTATATGGTACTTGGGCAGTGGATGTTCCAGGCACATGACTGGAATAAGGGGATTGCTGAAGGACTACTCACCAATATTGAATGGGCCTAAAGTAATCTTTGGTGGTTCTGAAAAAGGAGTCATCAAAGAGTTTGGTAACATTTCTAACAACTTAATCACTATCACTCAAGTGGCTTATGTGAAGGGTTTGAAACACAACCTAATAAGCATAAGCCAGCTGAGTGATCTTGGATATGCCATTTCATTTATCAAGAATGAGTGTCATATCAAAAGGTCAAGTGATCAAAAAGTCATATTGACTGGCTATAGAAAAAGAAATGCGTATTACCTAAACTTTGAGAGTGAGAATAAAAATTCTCCTATTTGACTTGTGGCTGATGAGAAAGTCTCTCATTGTGTCAAATGGCACAAGAGTCTAGCTCATCTTAACTACAAGACTATTGACCAACTCTTTAGTAAAGAGTTAGTGAGGAATGGTCCTCAAGTTAAGTGCTTTAAGGATGGAATATGATCAGCTTGTCAAAAAGGCAAGCAGACCAGATCCTCCTTTCATAACCTAGAAACCAAAGACTCAGTGAGGTGCTTATACCTCTTGCATATGGATTTATTTGGTCCTTTTCCAGTTCATAGTCTAGGTAGGAAGGTCTACACTTTTGTGGTAGTAGATGACTATTCTAGATTTTCATGGGTATTCTTTTTGAGGCAGAAATCTGAAACCCCAAATGTCTTCTGCAATTTTGTTAAACAAATTCAGAATGAATTAGATAATTCAGTGGTCAAAATCAGAAGTGACCATGGAACTGAATTCCAATCTGAAAGTATGACAAGGTTGTGTGAAGAATTTGGGATTCATCAGGAATTCTCCTCACCTAGAACACCTCAGCAAAATGACATTGCTGAAATAAAGAATAGGGCATTCATTGAGGCTGGTAGAACACTATTGAGTGACACTAATCTCCCAGACAATTTCTGGGCTGAGGCAGTAAACACTGCATGCCATGTGCTCAATAGGGCTTCCATCACCAAAAGCCATAAAAAGACACCCTATGAAGTTATGAAAGGCAGAAAACCAAACTTATCCTATTTTAGGATCTTTGGTTGCAAGTGCTATGTGCTTAACAATGGCAAGTCTCACCTAACTAAGTTTGCTGCCAAATCCCAAGATGGGATATTTGTTGGGTACAACAACAATAGTAAGGCTTATAGAGTCTACAATTTGGTTACTCAAGTTGTAGAAGAGTCTGTTCATGTCATATTTGAAGAATCTAGACTTATTAACAGTGAGTTGCCTAGTAGTTCTCGTAGCTCCATAGGTATACAACAGAATATGGACCAGCTTACTATCAGAGGAGATTCAACTGCAAAGCAGGATGAGGAAAATGGTAGTTGCTGTCCAGGGGTAGTACAAGACACTCAAGAGGAAAATGAAGACCATGAGGTACAGCATAATGAAGAGATTGAAGAAGGTCAAACTGTTGATAGATTAACTCCAGCAGTTAGACATTTAAAGGATCATCCTGCACACCAGATCACTGGTGATACAAGACATGGAGTACAAACAAGAAGCAGGAACTTAAACACAGTTCTTTGTTCAAGCTTCTTATCTTAACTGGAACCCAAGATATTTGAAGAAGCTATTCAAGACCCACACTGGATTGATGCTATGCAAGAGGAGTTAAATCAATTCAGAAGGTGCAAGGTCTGGGAGTTGGTTCCAAAACCAAAGGGCCACAACGTCATAGGGACAAAGTGGATTTATAGAAATAAGCTTGATAAGAGTGGGATCATAGTGAAGAACAAGGCATGACTAGTTGCCAAAGGATACAGGCAGGAAGAGGGCATAGACATTGATCAGACCTTTGCTCCAGTGGCAAGGTTGGAAGCAATCAGGCTATTCCTAGCCTATGCAGCATATAAAGGCTTCAAAGTGTTCCAAATGGATGTTAAGTCAGCATTCTTAAATGGAGACTTAAAAGTGGAGGTCTATGTAGAATAACCCTCAGGTTTTGTTGATCCACTCAATCCTAATTATGTTTATAAACTTAGGAAAGCTTTATATGGGTTGAAACAAGCTTCAAGGGCTTGGTATGAAATCATGTCTACTTTCCTCATTGAGAACAAATTCTCAAGGGAGAAAATAGACAAGACTCTATTCCTTAGAGAATCCAAAGGAAAGATCATCCTAGTCCAAAAATATGTTGATGACATAATATTTGGTTCTACTGAAAATAACCTTTGTAGAAAGTTTGCAAAACCTATGCAAGGGAAATTTGAAATGAGCAGTATGGGAGAATTTAAGTTCTTCTTGGGACTCCAAGTAAGACAGACTGATGATGGCCTGTCCATATCTCAGTCTAAGTTCACCCAGGAGTTAATTAAGAAGTATGGTATGGAATCATCCACTACCATGAGAACTATAATGGGGACAAGTATATCTCTAAGCAAAGATGATGCAGGGAAACCTATAGATGAGTCTTTGTATAGAGGGATATTTGGCTCCCTCCTATATCTGACTGCTAGTAGACCAGACATCTTGTATGCTACATGTGTTTGTGCTAGGTACCAATCCTGCCCTAAAGAATCTCATTTTACTGCTGCCAAAAGGATTTTGAGATATCTTAAAGGCACACCTAATCTAGGCCTTTGGTATCCTAGGAATAGAGATTTTCTACTAATAGGCTATTCAGATGCAGACTTTGCAGGTTGCAAAGTAGATAGGAAAAGCACAACAGGCACCTATCAATTTCTAGGAGGAAGATTGGTGTCATGGAGCTGTAAGAAGCAGACTAGTGTGGCAATTTCCACACCTGAGTCTGAGTATGCTGCTGCAAGAAGTTGATGTGCACAGCTGTTATGGATACAACATCAGTTAGAAGATTATGGTATTCAGGTAAGTAGAACTCCATTATTATGTGATTCTACTAGTGCCATTTCTATTGCTCATAATCCTGTTTCTCATAGTAGAGCAAAGCATATAGAAATAAGATACTATTTTCTTAGAGATCATGTAGAAAAAGAAGATATTTCTTTAGAATTTGTTAACACTGATTTACAAGTTGCTGACATGTTCACTAAGCCATTAGATGAAACTAAATTCAATAATTTCAAAATTGAATTAGGAATGTTGAACATAAATTAGTTTAACAAATTTGGCTATGTAAAATTGTGTCAACACAAAAAGTTGTCTGTGTCGACACATAGTAGTTGGTGTCGACACTCCAGGGAAGTGATGTCGACACATCTAGAAAAAAAGGTGTTGACTCTTCAGATAAGTTGTGTCGACACATCCAAAAATTGTGTCGACACTTATAATCAACACACAGATATCATCGAGCGCAGAATCAACTGATCGTCGAGTGCAGAATCGATACACAGATATCGTCGAGCGTAGAATCGACACATATCGTCGAGCGCAGATTCAACAACACTTCGTTGACCTCAAATCGTAGACTTCACGGGCTCTTCATCGAACACGACCAAGATAAATAGAATTGGTGTCGATATATAGAAGTCAACACTCAGTCGAGATATTAGAAGTCTGTGTCGACACAATCTCAACTGTGTCGACACGTTAAGAGAATTTTGACGTGACTTTTGAACTTCATTATTTAGAAGGGTATAAATAGGTCAACAACATACTCTGTCGACACACTCTCCATATTTTCGAGAACAAAACCTTGTGTCGACAAATTCTCTCTTCTCAATCCAAGATTTCTCACAACCCCAATGGCGGCAAAGCTTGAAGATAACGTCAACGAAAGCTATGAGCTTGTTCGCAACGCTTTTGATAATGCGGAACCCGAGATTCAAACAGTAGTTACCCTAATAACTACAAATGGTTTGGAATTTCTGGTATCCGAACCTAAAAAGATATGGAAGACAAAAATACTGGAATTCTATGGCGCAACTACTTTAGATTCGACTGGACTTAAGATCAAATCTACAGTTCAGGGAGCTAAAGTTAAACTTACCTTGAAGAGCTTGAGGAAAACTCTTCAACTCCCAAGAACTCAAGAAGAAGAAGAAGTTACCTCTATCAAGAATAGGGAAGCACTTCAGTGGTGTGGATTGGATCCCACCATGAAGATTGGATCTGCAATGAACAGGAAATGGATGAATCTGCAAGGAAAATTCATTTCTGAAGTGGTTGGAAAGTTCATTTTCTGCAAGCCAGGGGGACATGATAGGGTTTCAGCATATATGTTCAGCCTGATGACCAGGATTATCTTCAGACTGAACACAGATTGGTCTGCAGTAATCTTTGAAAAGATTAAGGAAGGTATTAAGAAGCCAAATCTGGGAAGAATCATGAGTCTATACTTGGCTGGAACAATTCCAGAAGTAATGGAACAGACTGCTGGTTCTAAGATCAACCACATGAGAAGAATGGATATAAGGATAATCTCCAGATGGGATAGAGTACAAACAAAGTACATGCCTAATGAAGAGAGGCCAGAGATTCCTAAAAATCTCCTGCACAAGACATTACAGATGGTGCTCAGGTGCAGGGGGAGCCTCATCTTGAGGAAGTGCCAACACACTTAGATAGTGAAATGGTAAATCAAACTATTCTTGAGACCACTCAACTCAACAATCATGCACAGGATGTTATCATGGAGGATACATCTACAGCTGCTGATGCTCCAGAATTAAGAGTTCCTCATGTCCCAACTCAACAAGAGTTTACCCTTGAAGAGTTATTTCCTGATATAGATCAAGCTGAAATTGAGGGGGAGCAAGCTGTAATTGAGGGGAGCAAGCAAGAACTGAGGGGGAGCAAGCTAACATTGAGGGGGACCAACCTAGGACTGAAAAGGAATTGTCTCCTAGTCCTAAGGAAAGAGTTGATATAACCAGTACATCAGCTTCTGAAGATGAAGCAGAAATTCAAGCCAAGAAGAGAAAGCTGATGGTTTTCAAAATGAAGAAGCCAAAGCTATAAAAGGGCATTGAAAATTGCTCCACAACCTGCCCCAGCCCAAGATTATAGCTCTTTGTTGGTATCCTTGCAAGTAAAGTTAGATGAACAAAGGATAGCCATGGAGAAATATATGGATGAGACCCATAAAGATCTGCAATTCTCCTTGGCTCAAGATATCAAATCCATAAGATTTGAAGTAAATAAAAAAGAAGAAGGAAATGACAGATTGCTTCCACAAAGGTGACAATGCTATAGTCTATCTTACAAAACACCAAGAAGGAATAAAGACTCAAGTTGATAATATTGCTGTTAAGCAAGGCTATGTCCTAGAGAATCAACTAAGGATGAATGACAATCTGACTGAATCACATAATGTGATTGTTACAGAATTAAAGAATACCGCTGCTGCCCAGACTGAGGTAAGGGATAAAGCCAAGTCAGATTTTGATAAACAATTACAGGAAGAGCTAGCTGCTGTACAAACATCTATTAAGAATTCTCAAAAGATCATTTTTGATCAGCTACTGAAATTAAGGTCGTTTTATAAAGATGGTGTTAATTATCTAGATGAACAAGTAAGATTTCAGAAAGATGACCTCAGAGATCATATTGAAAGAGAAATCATAAAGAGTGAGAGAGTGTTAGTCAAAGTAGGCTCAGATCATGCTAAATGGATATCCAATATCATCAGAGCCACCCTTGGTTATCCACCCATATGTGATGATGATAATGTAGCTGAGTCAGGTGTGCAACCTGCTTATTTTGAAGGTGATCAACTTGAAGTTGCTCAGATCATTTACCCTCCAGCAGATTTTGATGTGATTCAGCAAGAAGTACAGTCAATGTACAACCCTCCAGAGGGTACTAAAAATATTATCCTTGAGAAGGTAGAAATGTCAGAGGCAGCATTGAATAAAGAGCAAGAAGCTCTATTGTCTAAGAAAAGGTTCAGAGAACAGGCTGAGTTGAAGCCTGATTTTGAGCAGTGGAGTCCTACTTCCAGGAATATTATCTTGATTGCATGGAAAGCTGTAAAGGACAAGACCCATGACAGGGGCAAATGGTACTATGAGCAAGAATGACAAAAGCATGAAGCTAGGCAGGAAGCTATTCTACAATATAGAAGAAAGGCAAAAGCTGGGAAGCTACCTCCTAATGCTCAGGAGCCTAGCAGGTATTTCCCAAAGCCTTTTCACTATTTTGAAAGGCAAAGGATAAGGGCTGAAGAACAAAAGAAGAAAGATCTAAAGGGCAAGAAGCCAGCTGAAGATACTGAAGCTCCAGTACAAGCCAAGATCCAGTCAGGCAAAGGCATAGTCCCAAGGAGCCTGAGCAGCCTTAGAATAAGATTAAACTAGACTTTATAATATTGTAATCTTTAGTTTTTAAAAATCTATGTAAATAATTGTTAAGAAACTTTTGAAAGTTTTAACAAAATAATGATTAATGCTCATTATGTTTGCATCATTATTCTGTGATGACATTTTATACATGTTTTGTTTATAAGTTACCCTGTCATATAATGTTTTTATACATCATAATGTGTGTTTATTATGAATGGTGTGTATCATTGACTAAGGGTTATGACTTCTCCAAATAGGGGGAGATTGTTGGGTACATTGGAAAATGTGTACCTGATTTGAAGAAGCCTCACCTTACTCAATGATATGCATCAAGGTGTATTTGATGTTGTTTTGAGTTTATATGTGCAGGTTAAGAAAATGCAGGAATGTAGGAAAAGTTTCTAAGTCCATGAGTCGACAACAGAAAAAGCTGTGTAGACACTAATGAAGGCTTGTGTCGACACTGGAGAAAAGCTGTGTCGACACCTGGAGTCAATTGTGTCGACACTTGGAAAGACTGTGTCGATACCAGAAGAAACTGTGTCGACACACAAAGGCAAAGTCGACACATAGAAAAGCTTAGTCGACATCAACTGTGTCGACACACAGAGACAGTGTCGACACACAGAAGATCTTGTCGACATCAACTGTATCGACACACAGGACTTGTGTCGACACATATCAGAGTTTCAACAAAGTTGATTTTTGTGAAGAAAAGAAGTGACTGTGTCGACACACCTAACTAGTGTCGACACATTCTACAGAAGCTGTGTCGAGAAGCAGTGTCAACACCAATGGAGCTATGTCGACACCACCAAGGCCTTTGTCGACACTTAGTCTACATGTATCGACACATGATGAAGTTCATTCTCGACACTTTGCTGACAGAGACAGAGTTTCAAGAAGTGACTGGAAGACTTGACAGCTGCCATAACCAACCGGTCTACTGCAACTGTCAGAGCTGTCAGATGTTCGTTAGAAAACGGATTAGCCGGTTACCATGGAGGAAGTCTATATAAAGACATTCTCTATCAACAAAAAAAATATATAGAGATACATACACAAAAAAACACGAAAAAAAGAAGAAGATTTTCAATAGAAGATCTAAGAAGACATTCTCAAGTGGTGATCTACTCAGAGTTTGTCAAGAGAATTCAAAGAAGAATTCAGAAGAATCTTCAGAAGAATTTGGAGAGAGAGAGCTCCATCTATTCAAGTGAAGAAAGGGACTTACATCAACAAGTTTCTTAAGTGCAGATTCTGAACCAGTCTGCCAAGAAGGATTCAGATTGATTTCTGAATTTCAAGAAAGAAGCTGATTGAAGATCAACTTCAAAGGAGATCAACCCTACTGTGTTCAGATTCAAGAAGCTTTGAAGAAAGCTAAGACATGTTGATCTCTATCATCAGATTCTTTCAAGAACTGATCAAGAAACCTTCCATCCTTTCTCTCTCAACCAGAGTGGTGGTAGATTTCAAATTTACAACTATTTTCTGTAGGATCTTTTTAAGATCTGAGTTGTAAGCCTAATTTATGAAGGCTGCGTTGTAGGAGATAAAGTTCTCTGAGTAGTAGGCCATGTTAAAGGCTGAGGTAGGGCTGAGAGCCTGAGTTGTAGGAGATTTTGATCTCTGAGTTGTAGGCCTTGTTGAAGGCTGAGGTAGGGAGATTGCCTGAGCTGTAGGAGTGTGGACTCACTCTGAGTTATAGGAGCCTTGTTTGGGTTCTGAGTTGTAAGATCTGAGGATCTGAGGAGAAGTAAAGAAGTTAGGCCGAATCTAGCACACTGCTAGATAGGCGAAGGGGGAAAGTGGATGTACCCATATCTTTGGGAATCACTATAAATCAGTGTGCCATCTGTGATTGTGTGTGGTATTGTTATTTCTGTGCTGTGATAGCTGTAGAATTATATGTTTCTGTTAATTAACTGAATTAATATTCTGCCTTAGAAGAAAAAGGAATTGCACCTATTCACCCCCCCTCTCGGTGTTTAGGAACCAATTCTTTCATGTAGCCATAGGTGTTTTCTTGGCTGAGGCATCTGACATCCCAAACTTTTTGATTAGCTCCTTAACATACTTAGATTGGGATATAAAGATGCCATCAGGTAGCTGCTTCACTTGGAGACCAAGGAAGTAGGAGAGCTCACCCATGCTACTCATTTCAAACTTGGAATCCATGAGGTCAAAGAACCTCTTGCATAGTTTGGAATCTGTAGACCCAAAAATGATGTCATCTACATAAATTTGTACTAATAAGATTTGATCCTTATGCTGTCTAGTGAATAATATCCTATCTACAATGCCCCTGAAAAATTTATGTTCTAGAAGAAAGCTAGCTAGGGTTTCATACCAAGCTCTTGGAGCTTACTTTAAACCATAGAGAACTTTATGCAATTTAAAGACATAAGAGGGATGAGTTGGAGAGATAAACCTGGTGGTTGCTCCACATAAACTTCTTCTTTAAGTTCACCATTCAAGAATGCACTCTTGACATTCATTTGGTATACTTTAAACTTTTTGTAGACAACATATGCAAGGAAGATTCTGATTGCTTCCAGCCTTGCAACAGGTGCAAATGTCTGGTCATAGTCAATCCCTTCCTCTTGTCTGTAGCCTTGAGCAACTAGTCTTGTCTTATTCCTTATTATAATATCTTGGGCATCTAGTTTGTTCCTAAATACCCATTTAGTTCCAATGACTGGGTAGTCTTTTGGTCTTGGAACTAAATCTCAAACGCTATGTCTCTCAAACTGGTTGAGCTCCTCTTGCATTGTAATAATCCAGTGAGGATCTTGCTTAGCATCTTTGATGGATTGAGGCTCAATTTGAGATATGAAGCAGTCATGCATCAAGTATTGGTTGAGTCTATGCCTGGTCTGCACACCAACTGAAATGTCTCCAATCACTTGAGATATAGGGTGATCTCTAAGTGTGACAAATTCAGTAGGTGGAGTTGGTTGAGCAACAGCTTGGGGAATTAATTCCTCTTGTGGAATTACAGTTGTTGTTAGTTCTTCACTGATTTCAGTGTCTTCCTCTTCACTGTCTTCAACAATGTGTGGAGAAGGATGACTAACAGCCTCATTTGTGAGGGTTAATTCATTCAGCTTCTCACACAAAAGTGGTTCCTGCAAAGAATTTCTGGTAGAAATTTCTTTCTCCTTGTAAAACGTGTTAGCCTCATCAAACGAAACATGAATATATTCTTCAATTTTCATGGTAGATTTATTATATACCCTATAAGTCTTGCTTACTTGGGAATATCCAAGAAAAATTCCCATTTTAGTCTTGACTTCAAATTTTCTAATGTGTTTTTTATTATTGTTGTGAATCTAACATAAGCAACCAATTATTTTAAAATAGTCTACTTTAGATTTCTTCCCTTTAAGTAGCTCATAAGGAGTCTTATTCTTAAGCTTATGCATAAGACTTCTGTTCAGTACATAATTTGCTGTGACCACAGCCTTTGCTCAAAAGGATAGCGGTAAATGAGCATCTGCAAGTAATGTCTGATACCTTCCTTCTCACAGAACTCTTGCATAAGAAGAGACTCAAACTCAGTACCATGATCACTTCTGATTAATGCAACTGGAGTTGATGTCACAACCCATATTTTCACCACAATGACGAAATATCAGAGTAAGGGAAAATGCGCGTCATGATGCCATGTCAGCAGGGGATAACTACAGACGCTCAGGCAACACAACGCCTCAATACAAAAAAAATGATTTAAATGTTTTATTGAAGGAGTTTATTTGAAGTTAGGCAATTAGCCATATCACTCGGCTTAGTGGATCATGAGTCCACTAGAAGAAAAGTAGCTAAACGCAACGGAAAATACTATAGTAAACAGGTTAGACATCCTACATGAGCCTAACATCCAAAAAAAAACTCAAGACATGTATTACACTAAATTTATAGTAATGTTATCGAAGTAGTTTGTACAGTATTTAAATATAGTGATTTAGAGTTTTAAAACATGATGTGCATGATATAGTAATAATAGTTAATTTTATAGTTGAAAATACCTATAGGCATCCTAGCATAAATCCTTCCCAGAGAGCAAGAACTACAAATACAATAGTAGGCACTAGTAACTAGCCAAATATTCAAGAACGATAAAAAACAATCAGTGGGCATCAAACACCTGACACGAACCCACTAAAGGTTCCCAAGTCTGAAGCATACTACAAAAGAACAAAAACTACCTCGCAACCTTGAGGCACCCTCAGCAAACCCAGCAACAAAACTACTCAGCCGCACCACCGGCTACAACCCTGAACCTGAGGCATTCAAGAGAAGAACACCTCAGCAAGCAGAAAAAAAACAAGTGGCAAAAGAATAGGTAAGCAAGTGAGTAAGCCAAATAAAGGAGGGTGTACCAAACCCAACCAAAGGAGAAATAATGCAAAAGAAAACAACAACAATTAGCCAAATATAATATATAGAGGAAGGTTAGCCATTATAATAACCTCTAAATTTAAAAAGAATGCACCAAGTGCGAAGGTGAACAAGTCTGGGCATAACCAGCAAAATTTAGCAAAACTGTGGCATAAACCACAAGAAAACAACTGATCACAATACGACTCGAAAGAGGGTGGATCATCAACACATGGTATCACTGCGTTGCAGGCCGGAGAGAGCGACGACCTCAAGCGCCCTAAGACAAACTCAGGATCCTCAACCGTCTCACAGTCGGTACTGTGGTCCACAAACATGGCCAAACTGGGCCAACCAGAACCCAACAGTCTAGGAAAGGAGAAACTAAGCATACCCCCACTGTGATGATCCACAGAAAGAAGGGGCCTCCCGGTTGGGTGGTATGCTAACCACAACCAACACTCATACCCCCAACATCACCATCTCAAAATTGGCACAACACCTAAGTATTACAACACTAAATCGAAGACCACGACTTACAATCGACCTAAACTAAGCGCAACGCATCCTACGCTCAACGGCGTCAAAAAATTTCCCTTAAGCGTAAGCCTAAAAAAATTTAAACATCTTATACTCTAAAGAAACAAGGAACATTAATATAAGATGATAGTCTTACCACAGGAACTTAAGGAAAAGGAGAGGAAAGGATCCACTTGCCTTGGCTTTATCAAAGAAAGCCTCCAAATCACACCTCGTCGCAGATCGGGACTAAGGGAGACGAGAGAAGCCGAAATCTGGACAAGATTGGACGAAATAGAAGTTAGGGCCAAAAAACCCTAACGAGAAATCTCAAGAAATGGGAAAAAAATTACCACGGTAACGTAGATCTCGGTGAGAGCTTTTCAAATCTATGCTCGAATGAAGATTTCGAGCACCGGAACTCCGTCGGTGGCGACAAGAAGGTTCACGAAATCTCACCCTCCACCATCGCCGTCCTCACGTTTCTTCAGTGAAGAAGAAGAAGAAGTCCTAAAGGAAAAGTGAGGCCGATTCTAATTCTAAGTATACGTATATATATATATATATATATATATATATATATATATATATATATATATATATATATATATATATATATATATATATATATATATATATATATATATATATAGGTATTTATAAAAAGTTTTGTCTAAAAAAAGACTATTTACGAGCGGGTGCACGAAAAACAAAAATATAGGTTGTAGATGGCTACAAATCGAAAAGTGGTCAACATGAAAGTTGTATATCTCGTCGAGACGAACAAATTTGTTAACCATGTTTTGATACGACACCGTTTTGACCCTCACGACTGCACCCGAACGTAGATAGGAACAACCTACTCGAGTGGCAACATGAACCACTCTAGTTCCAACATAATCTACTCGAGTAGTAGCATATCACTCGAGTTCCAGCATGTTGTACTTGAGTAGTGACATAATTTACTCGAGTAGCACCTCAACACTTGAGTTCTAGCATGCATTACTCGAGTAGAAGCATATCTTACTCGAGTAGCAGCTTAACAATTGAGTTCCAGCAGCAAAAATGAAATTAGGGGCTCAAAATATCTTCAATTCGAAAAGTGGTCAACAAGAAAGTTGTAGATCTCGTCGAGACGAACCAATTGCATGTTGACCATGTTTTGATACAATGTAGTTTGGACCCTCAAGCCGGCGTCCGAACGCAGACAGGAACGACCTACTCGAGTGGCAACATGAACCACTTGAGTTCCAACATAATCTACTCGAGTAGTAGCATACCACTCGAGTTCCGGCATGTTGTACTCGAGTAGTAACATAATTTACTCGAGTAGCACCTCAACACTCGAGTTCTAGCATGCATTACTCGAGTAGAAGCATATCTTGCTCGAGTAGCAGCTCAACACTCGAGTTCTAACAGAAAAAATGAAATTTGGGGCCCAAAACGGCTTCAAATCGAAACGTGGTCAACATGAACGTTGTAGATCTCGACGAGATGAACAAATTTTATGTTAACCATTTTTTGAGTCAACGTAGTTTTGACCATCAAAAAGGCATCCGAGCAAAATCTGAAACGGTCTATTCGAGTAGAACCATAGCTACTCGAGAAGACTCAGAACGGAAGCCCAAACGAGCGCCGAATTAAACGAAACTCGCACTGAAGGAGAACTCTGACACTACGAATTTAACAGCAAAGTCAAAACCACAAAACTTAACTTATCAACTCGAAAACTTTCAGTTTCGACGAAAATCCCAAAAATCTGGTCAATCAGACCAAACAGACGGGAAAACGCACTAACGGTACAGCGCCGACAACATGACGTAAAAAGGGTAACTGCCTGACGTTATAAATATGACGATATCAAATCAAATAAAATCATCAAAAAAAATCGGCGGCGTTACAGTCACTCCCCCTAAAATGAACTTTTGTCCTAAAACTTAATACAACACCAAAACCAAACCAAAATGATAAAATCAAACATTGCAAAAAGAAGGAGACTTACCATAACCAAGGGAAGAGATGCGGATGAGATTTCCTCATCGCCGACTCCAATTACCACGTCGCGCTCTCGACGTCTTGATTCCCAAAAGAACCTTGACCATGGGGATTGTCTTTCTCCGCAGCACTCGATCCTGAGACTCCAAAATATGAACATGCACCTCCACAAAAGAAAGGTTTGGCTCCAACTGGGGCACAACATCGAGAATCTACCTGTCGCTCAACACATACTTCCACAGCTGACTCATATGGAAAACATCGTGCACTCCGAGAAAATTTGCCGGTAGGTCCAGCCTATAAGCTGAAACACCAATCCGCTCAACAATTCGGAAGGGTGCCACATATCTCGGGTCCAACTTATGATTCTTACCAAATTGCTTCACACCAGACATCGGGGAAACTTTTAGGAAAACCATATCCTCGACGGCAAATGCCAAATTGGTCCTGCACCGATTGACATACTTTTCGTAGCGCTCCTGGGCAACCCGAAGCTTCTCTCGGATGAGCCTAACTGAAATTTCCATCTCTTCAAGGGATTCTGGACCTAGCAACGGTCTCTCACCAACCTCAGCCAAAAATAAAGGAGTCCTGCAACGTCTCCCATATAAAGCTTCAAATGGAGCCATTTGAGGGCTCTCCTGGCAGCTATTATTGTAGGAAAACTCCATTAGCCTCAGACGCTCATCCCACGCTCCAGCGTGGTCCAAAATGTAACATCTAATCATGTCCTCCACAATCTGATTTACTCTTTCTATTTGTCCATTCGTTTGCGGATAGTAGGCTATGGAATACCTCAAGTCAGTACCCAACCCCTCTTGCAAGCTCTTTCAGAAACGGGACGTGAACCTGGAGTCTCGATCAGATACAATACTGACAGGTACTCCATGCAACCTGTTGACCTCATCCAAATATAATTCAACTATTTTCTTCATGGAGTAGTCAATCTTGAACGACACGAAGTGAGCACTCTTCGTCAGTCTATCCACAATCACCCAAACTGAGTCATGCCCTCTGGGAGATCTGGGAAATCCAGTAATAAAGTCCATCGAGATACTCTCTCATTTCTAACTCGGGATCTCCAAAGGTGTTAACTTGCCTCCAGGCCTTCCATGATCGGCCTTAACTCGCTTACAGGTGAAACATTCAGATACAAACCTTACTATATCACCCTTCATACCCATCCACCAAGCAATCTGTTTCAGATCCTGGTACATCTTGGTCGAACCGGGGTGGTAGGCCATATTAGAACCATGTGCCTCCTTGCACAACTGATACCTAATATCCTTAACAGCGGGAATGCAAAGCCTACCACGGTATCTCAGGGTTCCCATATCATCAATAGAAAACTCTGGCAACTCACCCTTCGCAGCTCTACAATAAAGATGCAACAGATCTATATCCTCCTTTTGATGCAATCTAGTAAGTGTAATCCATGAATGCTCTAACACTTCTAATTCACTAGTCGAGCTGCCACTTCCCACTGAAATTCCCATCAGTAGAAATTCTTCCATCAGTGAATCCACCGAAAGGTTAAAAATTTTAGTTGTCTTCCTGCTCAGGGCGTCAGCTACCACGTTAGCCTTGCCTGGGTGGTACTGGATCTCAACATCATAGTCTGCCACATACTCCAGCCATCTACGCTGGCGCAAATTCAGTTCCTTCTGTATGAAGACGTATTTCAAACTTTTATGATCAGTGTAAATCTTGCATATAGCTCCATATAACAGATGTCTCAACAACTTGAGAGCATAGATCACTGCTACAAATTCCAGGTCATGTGTAGGGTAATTCCGTTCATAAACCTTCAGTTGCCTATACGGATATGCGATAACCTTGCCCTCCTGTATCAACACGCATCTGAGCCCAACATGTGATGCGTCCGCATACACAGCATACTCCAGTCCTTCAGTAGGCAGGGTCAAAACTGATGCAGTGCATAATCTCCTCTTCAGCTCCTGGAACGCCTCTTCACACTTATCCCTCCAAATAAAGGCTACATGCTTCTGCGTCAACTTTGTCAAAGGCGCAGATAATGTAGAGAATCCATCCACAAACCTTCTATAGTAGCCTGCCAGCCCTAGAAAACTTCTTATTTCCTTGGGAGTGGTAGGACTACTCCAATCCATCACTGCAACTATCTTCTCCGGGTCAACCGTTATCCCATCTTTATTCACCATATGGACCGAGAAGGAGACTTGAGGTAGCCAAAACTCGCACGTGCTCAACTTAGCATACAACTTATGCTCTCTTAAAGTTGACAAAACCAATCGCAAGTGCTACGCATGCTCTTCAGCATTACGGGAGTAGACCAGAACGTCATCTATGAACACGATGACAAAATGATCCAAGAAGTCCTTGAATACTCTGTTCATCAAATCCATGAATGTGGTGGGTGCGTTAGTCAATCCAAAAGATATTACCAAGAACTCAAAATGTCCATACCACGAACGAAAAGCAGTCCGTGGAATGTTTGCCTCACGAATCCTAAACTGATGATAACCCGAACGCAGGTCAATCTTGGAAAATACAGAGCTACCACGCAACTGGTCAAACAGATCATCGATTCCCGACAAGAGATATCTGTTCTTGATGGTCACTTTATTCAATTCTTTGTAATCTATACACAGCCTCATTGATCCATCTTTCTTCTTTACAAACAGAACGGGAGCACCCCACGGTGACGAACATGGACTAATGAAACTGTTCTGCAATAGCTCGTCTAACTGGGTATGCAGCTCTCCCAACTCACGCGGAGCCATGCAGTACGGAGCCTTAGTGATAGGACAGGTACCCGGTTCTAAATCTATGACAAACTCAACATCTCTCTCAGGCGGAAGACCAGGAAGATTATCAGGAAACTCGCGCACTACAACAATCTCCTCCACAAGCGGCAAACTAACAACAGTCGCCAACATTGAAACCAAACAAGCAAAGCATCCTGAATTCAAAAGCTTTCGAGCACTTACCGTGAAAATGATCGGAGAATCTTGGCGCGAATAACCATAAACGCTCCTGCGTTGACCGTCATCCATCTTGAAGTCCAAATGCCTGACCTTGCACTGGATTACTGTATCGTACTTCGATAGCCAATCCATGCCCAGGATTATATCAAAATCTTCCAGGTCTATAAATTTTAGATCTGCAACCGCGAGAAAATCTCCCAACTGGACTGGACAACCCTAAATTCCCTGATCTAACACAACGAAATCACATGAGGGGAACTTGACACAGAACGGGTTGCCAACCGGATTGAGGGTCAAACAGTGACGCTCTACAAAAGATCTAGCCACGAATGAGTGGGTAGCACCGGAATGGAAAAGGACACGCGCCCAACGGTTACTTACCTTAAACTTTCCTATAAGATTAAATATACGACTAAGGTAAAAGAATGTTGACATTTAGATCATACCTAGAAAATAAAACAAGGTTAGGATCTAACCTGAAATAACTTGGGTCGACATCTGAGCTTCATCCGCGGACACCACATTCAACTTGCCCTTCCCTTTGTCCAAGAGCTGCGGTGACGGCAAGGCCTGAAGTGGCACTGGCTGCAACGGGGGTTGAGCTTGCGGGCAACGGGTCTTGACATGCCCCTTCCGCCCACATAGATAATAGGTCTCGTCTTTCTAGTAATGGGCTGCATCATGCCCCATCTTGTTGCAACTGGAACAAAATAATCTCTCTTTGGGGGCGCCCTGAATCGCGTGCACCTGCTCTTGCTTCCGAGATCACAGTCTCTGGTAACATCTCTCGAACGGGTGGCCTGCCCGACCACAGAAACTGCACACTTCCTTGCCTCTTTTCTTCCCAATAGTCCTGGATTCCTGTGATTCCTTACCTTCAACAGACTTCCTCTTATCCTTCCTCATCTGCTGACCTCTGACCTTGGCATTGTCAATGGATTCCACCTTCAGAGCAGCCTCTACCACCTCAGAATAAGTCCCGGATCCGTAGGCACTGGTAAGCTGCAAGACGTCATTCCGAAGACCACCCAGAAATCGCTTGACTCGGTTGGATTCTAAAGATACCAAGTCAGGAGCAAAGCGGCTCAGCTTACCAAACTCCACGTCATATTCACTGACAGTAAGCTGCCTCTGCTTTAAGTGAAGGAAGTCATTCATCAACCGGTCTTTTTCCACAGGCGGCAAGAACTTCATCAATAACAACTCCTTGAAGGACTCCCACGAGCATCCATCCTTCATGCTTTCTTTCTCCCTCAACCACCAACTCTTGGCCATACCCTTGAGTTGATAAGCGGCAACCATCACTCTCTGGTCCGCAGAGATACCAACGTAGGTAAACATCTCCTTGATGTAAATCATCCAGTCATCTAATGCCATAAAATCTTCCTTATCATCATACGTAGGGGGTCCTAACCTTTGAAAGTGCGAAATGAAAGTCATCTCTGGTGGCAACACTGCCGGGGGCACCAGAGGAGCGGGGGGAACGGGAACAACTAGATCTACGATGGGCTCTTGCGCCCTCTGCAACTGTCTCACCACGACTGATAACAATGACTGAATCTGCGACTGCATCTCCAGCATCTGCCTCGATAGGGCCTCATTACTCTGTCGCAATCCCTCTATGATGGCCTCACTCTGGGCACCAGAAGATTCTCCCTCCGACTGGGGAGTATTCCTCGTCATTGGATGCTTAGGCAGCATTCTAAAAATCAATAAATGATCTATCAACAGCTAGCGTAACATGCTAGACTTACAACTGAGCTCAGACATAAAACCTTAGATACTTGCTCATGCTGCTAGCTTGCTCTGGGATTTAAAATAAATGATGGCATGTCCTACTTAGGGGGAAACACCTTCATCCTTATGACTCTTGTGCCTATTATATGAATGCATGAATGATTACTTTTTTTATTTCAAATCATGTGTGTACATATGTCATGCTGTAGATCTTTAACTTGGCACGTGTGCTTATGCAATGATATGATATGTATGTAGTGCTATGCATTCTAAAGAAATGCCTTAATGCATGTATGAGCGGCGTACACATACAATGTTATGCATACCATACTACATAATATTGTATGTAACAAAAAAGGTAAAACGTGCTAATGGGCATCCATGTGATGGTAGTTATGCATCACATACTACATAACCGTCACATGTCACCACCTATGGTGGATCCATATACAAACATAATATGCCCCGTATACTTATTATGCATCCCATACTACATAATATACCCCGTATACTTATTCTTTTGTGCTATGAGTGTAGTGCTCATGCTTCCATCAAGATCTATTGATGACATACCGGTGTGTATGCAATGAATGACACGACGAGAGTTTTGCTTGAGAGCAAGTTGTTCGATCAACTTACCAAACCAACTGCCCCTCTTGCAGAACCTGACTCTGATACCAACTATCACAACCCACATTATCACTACAATGACGAAATATCAGAGTAAGGGAAAATGCGCGTCATGATGCCATGTCAGTAGGGGATAACTACAGACGCTCAGGCAACACTCCGCCTCAATACAAAAAAAATGATTTAAATGTTTTATTGAAGGAGTTTATTTGAAGTTAGGCAATTAGCCATATCACTCGGCTCAGTGGATCATGAGTCCACTAGAAGAAAAGTAGCTAAACGCAACGGAAAATACTATAGTAAATAGGTTAGACATCCTACATGAGCCTAACATCCAAAAAAAACTCAAGACATGCATTACACTAAATTTATAGTAATGTTATCGAAGTAGTTTGTACAGTATTTAAATATAGTGATTTAGAGTTTTAAAACATGATGTGCATGATATAGTAATAATAGTTAATTTTATAGTTAAAAATACCTATAGACATCCTAGCATAAATCCTTCCCAGAGAGCAAGAACTACTAACACAAAAGTAGGCACTAGCAACTAGCCAAATATCCAAGAACGACAATAAACAATCAGTGGGCATCAAACACCTGACACAAACCCACTAAAAGTTCTCAAGTCTGAAGCATACAACAAAAGAACAAAAACTACCTCACAACCTCGAGGCACCCTCAGCAAATCCAGCAACAAAACTACTCAGCCGCACCACTGGCTACAGCCCTGAACCTGAGGCATTCAAGAGAAGAACACCTCAGCAAGCAGAAAAAAACAAGTGGCAAAAGAATATGTAAGCAAGTGAGTAAGCCAAACAAAGGAGGGTGTACCAAACCCAACCAAAGGAGGAAGAATGCAAAAGAAAACAACAACAATTAACCAAATATAATATATAGAGGAAGGTTAGCCATTATAATAACCTCTAAATTTAAAAAGAATGCACCAAGTGCGAAGGTGAACAAGTCTGGGAAAAATCAGCAAAATTTAGCAAAACTGTGGCATAAACCACAAGAAAACAACTGATCACAATACGGCTCGGAAGAGGGTGGATCATCAACACGTGGTATGACTGCATTGCAGGTTGGAGAGAGCGATGACCTCAAGCGCCCTAAGCCCAACTCTAGATCCTCAACCGTCTCACAGTCGGTACTGTGGTCCACAAACATGGCCAAACCGGGCCAACCAGAACCCAACAGTCTAGGAAAGGAGAAACTAAGCATACCCCCACTGTGATGATCCACAGAAAGAAGGGGCCTCCCGGTTGGGTGGTATGCTAACCACAACCAACACTCATACCCCCAACATCACCATCTCAAAATTAGCACAACACCTAAGTATTACAACACTAAATCGAAGACCACGACTTACAATCGACCTAAACTAAGCGCAACGCATCCTACGCTCAACGGCGTCGAAAAATTTCCCTTAAGCGTAAGCCTAAAAAATTTTAAACATCTTATACTCTAAAGAAACCAGGAACATTAATATAAGATGACAGTCTTACCACAGGAACTTAAGGAAAAGGAGAGGAAAGGATCCACTTGCCTTGGCTTTATCAAAGAAAGCCTCCAAATCACACCTCGTCGCAGATCGGGACTAAGGGAGACGAGAGAAGCCGAAATCTGGACAAGATTGGACAAAATAGAAGTTAGGGCCAAAAAACCCTAACGAGAAATCTCAAGAAATGGGAAAAAATTAGCACGGTAACATAGATCTCGGTGAGAGCTTTTCAAATCTATGCTCGAATGAAGATTTTGAGCACCGGAACTCCGTCGGCGGCGACCGGAAGGTTCACGAAATCTTACGCTCCACCATTGCCGTCCTCACATTTCTTCAGTTTTGGTTCGGTTCAGTGAAGAAGAAGAAGAAGTCCTAAAGGAAAAGTCAGGCTGATTCTAATTCTAAGTATACGTATATATATATAGATATTTATAAAAAGTTTTGTCTAGAAATGGACTATTTACGAGCTGGTGCGCGGAAAATAAAAATAGAGGTTGAAGATGGATACAAATAGAAAAGTGGTCAACATGAAAGTTGTAGATCTCGTCACGACGAACAAATTTTATGTTAACTATTTTTTGATATGATGCCGTTTTGATGCTCAAAACGGCGCCCGAACGCAGACAGGAACGACCTACTCGAGTGGCAGCATGAACCCCTCGATTTCCAACATAATCTACTCGAGTAGTAGCATACCACTCGAGTTCCAGCATGTTGTACTCGAGTAGTAACATAATTTACTCGAGTAGCACCTCATCACTCGAGTTCTAGCATGCATTACTCGAGTAGATGAATATCTTACTCGAGTAGCAGCTCAACACTCGAGTTCCAGCAGAAAAAACGAAATTAGTGGCTCAAAACGGCTTCAAATTGAAAGGTGGTCAACATGAATGTTGTAGATCTCATCGATACGAACAAATTTCATGTTAACCAGTTTTTGATACGCCCGAATGCAGATAGGAACGACCTACTCGAGTGGCAGCATGAACTACTCGAGTTACAACATAATCTACTCGAGTAGTAGCATACCACTCGAGTTTCAGCATGTTGTACTCGAGTAGTAACATAATTTACTCGAGTAGCACCTCAACACTCGAGTTCTAGCATGCATTACTCGAGTAGAATCATATATTACTCGAGTAGCAGCTCAACACTCAAGTTCTAGCAGAAAAAATGAAATTAGTGGCTCAAAACGGCTTCAAATTGAAAAGTGGTCAGCATGAAAGTTGAAGATCTCGACGAGACGAACAAATTTTATGTTAATTATTGTTTGATTCAACATAGTTTTGACCCTCAAAACAGCATCCGAACAAAATCTGAAACGGGCTATTCGAGTAGAACCATAGCTACTCGAGAAGACTCAGAACGGAAGCCCAAACGAGCGCCAAATTAAACAAAACTCGCACTGAAGGCGAACACTGACACTACGAATTTAACAGCGAAGTTAAAACCACAAAACTTAACTTATCAACTCGAAAACTTTCAGTTTCGACGAAAATCCCAAAAATCTGGTCAATCAGACCAAACAGACGTGAAAACGCACTAACGGTGCAGCGCCGACAACGTGACATAAAATGGTAATGCCCTGACATTGTAAATATGAGGGTATCAAATCAAATAAAATCATCGAAAAAAATCCGTGGCGTTGCAGTAGAGTACTCAATCTGTATGTTCTTGAGAAAATCTGTAAGAACCTTGAAGTTATCAGACTTAGATCTTAGAAAGAATACCCAAGTGAATCTAGAGTAGTCATCTACAATCACTAGAGTATAAGATTTCCCTCCTAGACTTTGTACAGTAATAGGGCCAAAAAGGTCCATATGTAGCAAGTAAAATATTCTAGGTGAGTCACTTTTATTTACTGATTTAAAACTACTTTTAGTTTGCTTGCCTAACTGACAAGCCCTGCAAAGACTTTCCTTCTTGTAGGGGCAAGAAGACAATCCTCTAACAAGGTTGTCCCTAGAGAGTTTGGCAATGTTTTTTAAGATTACATGACATAATATCCTATGTCAAAGGTCATTATTGTTGCTAGTTTCATTGAATAAACATATTTTAGATTTAGCTGACTGGAAGTTAACTATGTAAATGTTTCCTACTTTAGTGCCAGTCAATACTACATGGTTATCTAAAGAAGTAATAATAAAAGAAGTTTTAGTAAATTATACCTGAAACCTTTCATCACATAACTGGTTTATGGATATAAGGTTGTGCTTCAGTCCACTTACATAAGCTACCGTCCTGAAGATGACAGCTCCAATCTTGACTTTTCTATAGCCTCCAGTCTGGCCACAATTGGAGTCACCAAATATTACTTTAGGTCCTAACTTTGACTTGAAGTTGATTAGGTTGTCCTTGTTTCCAGTCATGTGTTTAGAACATCCACTATCTAGATACCACTGTTGCTCTATGGTGGGATAGTCTTTCACATGTAAGGAAACAGATTAGCTATTCTTGATCCAGGTTACCTTTGGTCCTTCTTACTTTACATAACTAAAACTAGAAATGTAGGAGTATTCAGGTTGACATTTATAACCTAAAGGGTGATATCTTCTAGGTGGTACAATCCATTGATTAAATTGGTTTATGGATGATCTTTGTTGATTATGAGTTTTAGAAGAATTAAAATTTCTGTTAACTTGAAATGGGTTCGACGAATTTGAGTGAGTTCGTCGACCTGAGTTCAACGAATGGGATGAGTTTGTCGAACTCCACTCAGAGAATGATAATATTCATTCTCTGGGCCCCAAAATCATCGATATTGGGTCGACTAACCATATTGGTTTCATCGATCATAGTTCAACGAATTATTATAATAGAAATCGGTGTTCGAAGTTCGTCGATTGGAGTTCGACGAACTGTACACATTTCGTCGATCAGAGTTCGACGAAATCTATTGAACATTGTTATAATTTAGATTTTTCTTATTCTTTTTCATTCTCTTATTCTTAGGTTTTAATTCAATTTGTTTAACATTATTATTGTTATCTACCTTTTCTTTTCCTTTCTCTGAAACAAATTTTATAGGTGTAGTTAAGATATTTTTCTGAATTAGTGGTGATTGGCTTGATGAAACACCTAAGCCCAACTTGCCATTTAGCCTGGCATTTACTGTGCTTGTGATGTTCATCAACTTGATGCTTCTCCCATTTTGGGATTCTTCAAGTTTCCTTGCCTCAGCTAACTCAGATTTTAATGATATAATTTGTTCTTAAGCTAAAGTTAATTCATCTTTTAATTTAATATTTTAAGACAACAAGTTTTCTTGTTCAAAAAATTTTTCCCTAAGTATTTTAATTTCTTTTTCAGAGTTTATTAAATCTATACATAAAGATTTAAATTCAGTTTTGAAACTATCTGAATTATAATCAAAGGAAGATAATACCTGATCTGCCTCTGATTTAGATTCTTCATTGTCAGATTCTTCTATTTGTTCCTCAGCATCAGATGGGCTGCATGAGGTATTGATATCCATAAGGCAAACTTCCCTTGCCTTATCGTCTTCTTCCTCTTCACTGGAGCTAGATGATGAAGATTCTTCTTCAGTATCACTCCAGGTCTCAGCCACAAAGCCCTTCTCTTTTCTCTTGTGCTTGCTGGAGGAAGGCTTACTGTAGTGATGCTTCTTGGAGTCGTTTTCTCTTCTTCTTTCCTTCTTTTGATTTTTTGGACACTCTGAAATGAAGTGTCCTGGTTTCCTGCACCCAAAGCAAACAATTTCTTTAGTTGGTGTTTTGTCATACCTGAGTTTGTCATCCTGCCTAGATGACTTTCTTCTAAAGTCCTTCTTTGCCATCTTGTAGAATCTCTTGGCTAAGAGACTCAGAAGGTCATCACTGGCAATTGGGGCATCTGTCTCTTCTGAAGCTCTGAAGGCTATATTCTGCTCCTTTCTTGTTGTTGGAGGAGTCTTCTGTTCTACAACTTCTCTGGATTTGATCAGTTGCTTATATGATTTGAGCTTGCCAAGAAGAGATTCTGTAGAAATCTCATTCAAACTTATGACTTCCTTTATTGTCTATATCCTGGAATCTCAAGTACTGGGGAAGCACATTAGAATTTTGTCATTCACCTCAGTGAGAGAGATGTCTTTGTCCAAGGTCTGCAGCTCACTGATAATTGAACTTAATCTGTTGTACATGTTAGTGACAGTCTCAGATTCATCTTTCTTGAAGTTCTCATACTAGGAGATGAGAGTTGATCTCCTGTCCTTTCTCTCATCTGCTGATCCAATAACCATCTGGTTGATAGAGTCCCAGATTGCTTTGGCAGATGTGCATTCAACCACCTTTTGGAAGATGTCATCTGACATAGTTTGAGCCAGTATATTCATGGCCTTTGCATCTGCTATCTTTGTCTTTTTCTGAGCATCTGTCCACTCAGGTGGTGGAACAACATGAGTGCTTGAGGTAGAGGTAGATGCTGTAGGTTGAGGAGGACCTGTCAAAATATAATTATATATGTCTTCATTAATAGAATTCATAAAGAGCCTAATTATTTCCATCCAGATGACAAACTTATTTAAGTTGTACACTGGAGGTCTGGTGCTTGCATAATCCTTGTTCTATGCCATGTTGTGAACTAAGCAGAAAAACGAGGGAAACAGAAATCAGATCTACCAAGGATCTTGGTTCAGATATTAATCTGTAAAACCAGAATAACCTTTGCTCTGATACCAATAGAAAGATAGGAATTAGATCTGATTTACTCTAGAGGGGGGGGGGGGTGAATAGATTAATTAAACTTTTTGGCTATTTTAGATTTTTATCAGAGTAAAAAATGTGTGATACCAATAATAACATAAAGGAAAAACAGTCTAAGTAAATATACTCTAACTCAGCACATCAGTATATCACAGCACAACTAGCCTATCACAGCCACAACAAGAACAACAGGAAAAAGGTCAACCAGACAACACAAGAAATTTTATAGTGGTTCCCCAACCTGGGTACATCCACTTTTCTACCACCTTAGTAGGAATCCACTAGCAGGTTTTTGATCAGGTGACTGCCACCACAAGATCTATTTCTAAGGAGATCTCACAACCCTTTGAGCTTTTGATCAGGTGCCCAAAAACCAAAATAAACTTTTGAAAGGAGTTAATAAACCCTATATAGAAGGGGGAGAGAGATTTGATGATGACTTCTCTTTCTCAAACAATTGAGAAGACTAGTGGATTGCTATTCTTAAGACTCCTTCAGAAATCACTTGAAGTCTTGCTCAGGGTGTAGGTCTTCTGCCTTGACTTGAGATGATCCAGGAACTTCTGACTGATTCAGAGATTGTTGTCCTTGAAAGCTCCTAGAGTTGAAGTTGAAGAAGGCTCTTGATTGTGATTGTTGTTGTTCTTCTTCTTCAATAAGATCAAGTTGAAAACAGGATGTTTTCTGCACAAAGAATGTCTGAGTATCTTTCTGCATTTCTCTATCTATCTCTATGATCTTCTATGTCGACTGAAAGAGAAAATCTCTTTTATATTCTCAGTTGAATTCTCCTTTGAATTTTGAATTCCAAGCAAATAATGTTAATTGCCTGGAGAGAATGATTTACCAAACTGTCCCAATTAAGCAAGTAATAAATCCCTGATGATGACCATAATCAATGCTTCTAGTAATGGCTATATTCAAAAGAACATGTGCATTAATTACTCAAAGAAATAACTGCTAAATAATATAGAAAGTTAGGACAGAAATGGGGGGAAAGACTCTAAGTCTGGCTGGAACAGAAATCGTCGACCTCTGAATAGATTTAGTCGTCCAGAGATCCAAGTTCGTCGAGCTTAGAAATTCTATTCGTCGACCAGAGAAAACTTGTTCGTCGACCGGAGCTCAGTGAACTGCATTCTGGAGATAACTTGCCTAATCTGCGCTCCAAGTTCGTCGAGCTGATACTCTATCTTTGTCGAGCTGAGTTCAGTGAAATAAATTTGGAAAGAATATGTTGAAGGCTGAACTCTAGACTTCATCGACCTGAGCTCGAATATCGTCAAGCTCATATCAGATAATTAACTCTTAGTTCATCAAGTAGAGCACGAATATCGTCGAGCTGAGTTTGACGAATGTCGAACTTAAATTCTGAACTTTGATTTCTTCTAAGTCTTGAGTCAATCTAAGGTCTTCTGCTGGCTGGTCCATGTAAGGTTGACCTAAAGACTGAGCCTAAACTCTAGGACTCAAATACATGACCCTGGCTATACATTGAGGGTCAGATGACCTAATTAGTGAACCTAGCCCAAATCCAACTAGGGATCCAACAGAAAAGATCGAGGACTCTGATACCATCTGCAAAAAGAAAACAAGAGACTGAAAAATTGGAGTAACAAAAATTTTATTATCCAAAAAAAGTATCTATTACAAAGGTATATCCTCCCTTTTATAGAATGGAGGAGATTAGAGAGCTTACAATTAAGCAATGTGAGACTAAATAATTACAGGTGTAAGCGGTTTAACATAAAAAAAGCCGAACATGCCACACGGTTAGACGAATAGGCTAACCACCCGACCACCACAAGAAAGAGAGAACAAGACGCCATAGGAGACCGCCAGACTGCCCGATCTCTAAGCTGCCTGAGACAAATCGTCAATCCGCCCGGATAACCATAGCAACAGTCCAACCACCAAACCATAGGAGAGAGACCAACAGACCGCTCGGTCTCTAAACCGCCAGAATCAGACTGCCAGATTGCCCGGTCTCCATACAACAATAGACGGTAGATGGTTTCCTTGGGGCACGGGAACGTTATGGTACGCACGTTGGATTTGGGCGGGAAAGGCTTGGGATTATGATGTGGTAAGGCATGATTTGTCTCTGCGGTCGGCTGACTATCCGTGATATAACAAAGTCATGTATGGAGACTATCCAGGAGAGACAAGTCGCCCTTCTGTGGAACTGATGAGAATGCCGAGTGTAACGCCCCCTATCCGTCGCATAGTATATAGCAGTAGGTCCGGCCGGGGCCCGACGCCATATACCACAGACAGACCGGGTGGTTACGTATGGAAACCATCCAACCAATCTCAACGTCCTACACAGAGCATTCTAGCGGAAGCAGTTTAAATAAGTTGTAAACAAGAACCCAGCATTAAAGCACGAATGTCCACTATAACAAAATTAGGAATGTATACAAAATACCCAAAAATCGGCCTTAAGGCCTTACAGAGTGTTCCACTTGTTTAATACATGATTTACAAACCTCGGCACGCAGGCCGGTCATACATGAATAAAACAGAAAACATTTCCACTTGAGCCTTCGAGGGCCAGCTTCGCAAAAAGGGCTTTAGCCCGCTACTGACCGTTTGGTCCAGCTGCACCTGCAAGCAACACACCACCGCACGGTGGCAAACAAGGCAACGGTCAGCAATGCTGACCAAATTATAACGATCCCGCCCCCAACTCGGGGCGGCGATGCTCCTTCCCTGCATTTCATTAGCATAAGCGAGCAATGCATATAAACATAGCCATTTCATCACAGACGTTGGCTCGTACGGCCACACGCCCCGTGCACTCAGGGCACATTCTCGGTGAACCGGTCGATGTCACGTCAATTAAAGCCATTAACATTCCGGACTCACCACCGCCACTTAGACGGCCATTCCTATGAGCAATTCGTCTTCCAGGCATTGGTCACGTCAATTTAAGCCATTGACCGCCGAAGACTCACATCTATGCCAACGGCGAGTTCCACGTAACCTTAGGTCGCTCTAACCGGACGACATAAAGCGGGTACGGCTCCATCTAACCCGTGCTCACTTCGCAACGACAATTTAAGCCATTTGCGCGGGTCAAACTTTCACCGAGTCCCATTCTACCGCAAGTCACATAACCCCGTTATGTTCAAGTTGGCTCTCAGGCCACCAAGTTGGCAAGATCTCGTATCCGCCCAGTTTTCCGGGTGCACCTTTGGGTTAGTCCCCAAGGCTCCCTGCTGCAATCTACCGCGTAGAAAACCCGAAAACACCCAATAGCACAGAGTCTTCTCCGGCATTATGCAATGCAACATCACCGACCCAGACTAACATGTCCGGGTAGGCTTCACACAAAATGCCTACGTCCGTTCTCGCATACGGACTCTAAACAACGGGGACTTTACATATCTACCCGAAGGAACGCATCCAACTCTCCGCAAACTCGCGAGAGCGGGCTTCCTATGCTAAGAAAAGGAGCGATTCATGCTCAAGATGAGGATCGTTACCCTTGCGTTCCTCTTTGGCGCCATCGAAAAGTAATCGGATAGAAATCACCGCTCTTGCGTTGCCTCCGTGGATCCGGAGTCGGCTTACGATTCGGAGCTCCGAAGCTCCTCCAATGGCGGATCTAGCTCTTCTTCCTCTTGCCTTAGCTCTTCTTTCTCCAAGGGTTTAGAAAGAGGATAAGTGAAGAAAAGTGATGGATTTTCTAAGTCAAACCCGTGTATATCCTCTCAGGAACCATCCCCAGCCGTTGGATCTCAACCTAAGAAAACGAGCGGCTTTGATTCGGGGCTGAAATGCCCAATCTGGACCGAACACGGCCTGGCACACGCCCGTGTCCAGGGCCGTGTGCCGCATTCGCCGTCAAAATCGAATCTTCTGAACCCGCACACGGGTATTGAACACGCCCGTGTTCGAGCTGATACGCCCGTGTTCCAGCTGACACGACCGTGTAGCCGGCCGTGTACCCCATGATTTTCCCCCGTTTTCAACCCGAGCACTGCACGGGTTCTAGGACACGCCCGTGTCCTTACCCGTGTCACATTGACACGCCTGGACCCCAGCCCGTGTACACGGGACATTTCGTCGAGGGGAGAACGACGACTGGATGACACGGCCTTGGACACGCCCGTGTCCTAGGCCGTGTGCCTTGTCTCGACGATCGTCGAGTGAATCTCGACGATTTCACATGGACGATCGTCGACACGGGTCGACACGCCCTGCGACACGCCCGTGTCGCAGGCCGTGTGCCCATTCTCGACGAATCGTCGAGAATAACTCGACGATTACACGGCTAAGTGTCGACACGGGTCGACACGCCCTGCGACACGCCCGTGTCGCAGGCCGTGTGCCCACTTTCTACGAATCGTCGAGTATAACTCGACGACTTCGCGGCTAAGTGACGACACACGCTTGACATGCCCTGGGACACGCCCGTGTCCCAGGCCGTGTGCCTTCAGCCAGAAACCAAAACTGGCACAAAACGTCCCCCTTTGCTCCTTTGAGTTTCGGGGTGTTACAACTCTCCCCCTCTTAAAAGAATTTCGCCCACGAAATTACATAAAGGAAAGATATATAAAAACAACATTTGTACCTGAGCGGAACAACTCCGGATACTCGTCAAGCATAATCTGCTCTCGCTCCCAGGAGAGCTCCTCACGATCGCAATTGTCCCATCGGACCTTGACCATCCTGATCTCTTTATTGCGTAGCCGCTTGACCTCCGAGTCCTCAATCCGCACGGGCTTGACCTTTGTCGTTAGCCCACTTTCCACCGGCACTTGATCGACCGCGATCACTTGCGTAGGCTCTTGCACCGCATTCCGAAGCACCGAAATGTGGAATACATCGTGTAAACCACTTAGCTCCACTGAAAGATTCAACCTATAGGCCGCTTCTCCAACTCGCTCCAGAACCTCGAACGGTCCAAGGTACCTCGGGCTTAGCTTTTTCAATCGTCGCACCCGCGAGACACCCTTGAACGGCTTGATCTTTAAGTATACATAATCGCCCACAGCGAACTCCACGTTCCTGTGCTTGGCATTACAGTACTTTGCTTGCCGGTCCTGAGCGTTAAGCAACCTCTCCCGAATCATTCTCACCAAAGAAGTAGTATCCTCCACTTCCGATCGCTTATACAACTTTGACTCACCCGTTTCTAACCAAGACAACGGCGTGCGACATTTGCTACCATATAGGGCCTCGAAGGGCGTCATCTGAATACTCGCTTGGTAGCTGTTGTTGTATGCGAACTCCACCAAATAAAGGTGGTCTTTCCATTGCTTTCCAAAACCCAAGACACACATGCGGAGCATGTCTTCCATGGTTCTATTAACCCTCTCGGTCTGCCCATCCGTTTGCTGATGGGTGGCTGTGCTGAATTTCAACTTTGTTCTCAACATTTGTTGCACCAGCCTCCAATCATTGGATGTGAACCGCCCATCTCGGTCACTCACGATGCTGCGGGGCACACCATGACGCCGTACTATGTTATCCACATAAAAAAAACGTTGCTAACTTCTCCACCGGATCATCCTTCCTACGCGGAATAAAATGCGACACCTTCGTTAATCGATCAACAACCACCCAAATGGCGTCGTTTCCCTTTTTGCGACCTTGACAAACCGTGCACAAAGTCCATAGAGATGTCGTCGAATTTCCATTCCGGAATGGGAAAGGACTTAAGAACTCCTCCCGGCTTTTGGCACTCCGCCTTTACCAAGGCGTGGGTTTGGCACTTCGCTACGTATAGCGCCACATCCTTCTTTAAACCCGGCCACCAAAATAGTTTCTTGACGTCGCGGTACATCTTCGTGCTCCCCGGGTGAATCGAGTACTTGGTATGGAGTGCCTCGTACAACAACTCCACCCGTAAATTGCCCACGCTTGGGACGCACAGACGACCGTCTATCCAAAGCATTACGTCCTCCACGACGAATTGGGAATTTGACTCATCCAGAGCCTCTACCATGAACTGCTTCAGCACTTGATTGCTTGTCCATACAAACGATCCCCAACGCCACCAACTCTCGCACCAATCGCTCATCTTGCACCGATAGCCAATGGGCTCGAGCTGGGGCTTGGCGACTCACCACGTCAGCAATCGCATTCCCTTTATCAGGCGCGTAGTGGATCTTGAATGTATAGTCTCCCAAGAACTCCATCCATCTACACTGTCGTATATTCGGATCCTTCTGATCAACCAAATGCTTCACGCTCTTGTGACCGGCGTAGAGATCCACTTTCACACCGTATAGAATTATGCCTCCATAGCTTCGAGGAAAAACTCACGTCCATACGCTATTACGCTTCCGTGTTGCAGTAGCGCGCAACCCAAAACGCTGCCCTACGCATCATTAAAATCTCATTGCCTTCGGTTCCACTTGGTGAAGTCAGCACAGGCGTCGTAGTCAACCGACATTAAAACTTCTCAAAAGCTCGCGCGCACTCCGGCGTCCAAAAGAACTTATGCTCCTTCCTCGTCAAGGTAGTGAGAGGTAACGCTATCCGCGAGAAGTTCTCCACGAAGCGCCTATAATAGCCGGCAAGCCCCAAAAAGCTCCGGACTTCTGCTTCCGTAGCAAGCTCAGGCCACTCCCGTATCGCAACAATCTTCGCCGGATCCACAGCAATACCCTCTCCACTAACTATATGCCCGAGGAACGCCACTGAGGATAGCCAAAACTCGCACTTCGAGAACTTGGCGTACAACTGATTTCTCCTTAGCGTCTCTAACACCAAATTAAGATGTTTGAAGTGATCTTCCTCACTTTGCGAGTACACCAAAATATCGTCGATGAAGACGATCACGAAATGGTCCAAGTACTCCCGAACGTCCTGTTCATAAAATCCATGAATACTGATGGCGCATTAGTCAGCCCAAACGGCATGACCGTAACCTCGTAGCGCCCGTGTCCTTTACTGAACGTTATCTTAGGGATATCACTCTCCCTTAACTATTTAGAGTACGTCGTTGACCCTACCAACCGATCACAAAGATTATCGATCCTTGGGATTGGGTACTTACTCTTTTCCGTCAACTTGTTGACCTCCCGATAATTAATACGCAGCCTCAACCTTCCATCCTTCTTCTTAATACAGAGGGTCGGTGCGCTCCAAGGCGAAGGACTTGGACGCGCATACCCTTGCTCCAACAACTCTTGCAGTTGAGCCTTCAGCTCCGCCATTACCTTAGGCGTTAGCCGATACGGAGATCGTGACACAGGCTTTGCACCTGGCACTAGCTCGATCTTAAAATCTATCTCCCGCTGAGGCGGGGCTCCAGGAAGATCTGCGGGGAACAGATCAGGGTATTCTGATACCACTGAAATACAATCCAACGCGGGATTCGGCTTTACAACCTCCACTAGTGTACAGAACAGCTCTACACTAGCACAAACCGCCTTCACCACCTGAAGAGCGGCCATCATCGCCTTGCTCGACCTCTTTGAGCTCATAAGAGTCGTCTCACGACTTGCTCCCAAGTTGACTTCCTTGCTACCGCAGTCTATGTAGGCTTGCTGCTCCGAGAGCCAGTACATGCCAAATATAACGTCAAACTCCACCAACGGAAGTAACGACGCTTGCAGATCGTACTCCTAATTACCAAACAACAAACTAAGAGCAACGAATTCTACCCTCGCCGAATGAGCATCATTGGACTATAACGCATCCAATTTATCTCTTTCCATCGAAGGAGGGACTCCAAGGCACAACAAAATTCCTAATAAAGGAATGCGAAGCTCCCTAAACGAACGGTGCTTTTGCAGATAACGTAAAGTGATAACAAGGCTTAGCACCAGTAGTTCTAAGACAACATGCTCAAGGGCGACAAGTATTTAGGACAAAACTATCTTTAAACCATACCTGTCGTCACGGCAGCATGCTTCTTCTCGGACTTTGGACGACCGCTCCAACAGTCTCGGGCAAGGTGCCCCGGTTTTCCACAAGTGAAACATGCGCTCGGGGTTCGACCCGTAGTCACCCCAGAAGCACCAGAAGGAGCTGGACCCGAAGTCCTATGCTTCTTACACCATTTTCGATATACAGACTTTGAGGTGCTCGACACTTTGAATGTCGTCTCCTTTGCATTTGAGTCCTTGACTGCTCCTGACATAACTTTCTTGGCCTTCCTAGCACCTTTCCAACAGTCTCGAGCAAAGTGCCCTTTCTTTCCACAAGCAAAACATGTGTAACTAGCATTGCTAGTCGATGCCATAGCCCCCTTCTCCACCATTCTGCCGGATGCAGCTCTTATGGGGTTTGTATAATTCGATACCATGGTCGCTGGCATCGGGAGGGTCTTCCTCAAATCTGCCTCCAAAGATCTAGCTGATTCCACCAAGGCTCGGAATCCCAATAACTTTGGTCCTAGCAGTAGAACTCGTAACTCGGCGCGCAGGCCATTATAAAATCTATCGACTGTAGTTTGCTCGTTATCCAACTCGAAGCATGGGTAGCGACTTATCAGAAGAAATGCTTGCAAATATTCCTCAACCGTGTGCACTCCCTGCACTAAATGCATATTCAGCTGCTGCCCCAATGGTCTACCAAAGGTCATCTGCTGCATCGCGCCCACCGGCGTTGAAGCCACAACAGGGGCGCAGAGTTGTACATTTCCTCCTAGATGTGCACCCGTCACAGTGAACACCGCTTCTACAATCCTTCTAACGGTTTCATACGAAGGAGGAGGCTCAAACACCTCACTAGGTGCACTATGCTCCTCAGAAACCGGACATTCAGGCTGTCCAGCACCGCTTCCGGTCACCTATAGTGGTACAAAACACCGTTAAGCGACCAAATAAAATTGCGAACAGCAATTATAGGAACACGCAGGTTCCTCAAACACGAGTATTTTCATTCCTAAGTGGACATTCATGGGTTCTTTTACCGTAATAACGATGACGCACACAATGTGCTCACCACCCCTTAAAAAGAATTCGTCCACGAATTCAGCTTAAGTCCGACCAAAACCAGTAGTCTGATACCAAATTGAAACGCCCCCTATCCGTCGCATAGTATATAGCAGTAGGTCCGGCCGGGGCCCGACGCCATATACCACAGACAGACCGGGTGGTTACGTATGGAAACCATCCAACCAATCTCAACGTCCTACACAGAGCATTTTAGCGGAAGCAGTTTAAATAAGTTGTAAACAAGAACCCAGCATTAAAGCACGAATGTCCACTATAACAAAATTAGGAATGTATACAAAATACCCAAAAATCGGCCTTAAGGCCTTACAGAGTGTTCCACTTGTTTAATACATGATTTACAAACCTCGGCACGCAGGCCGGTCATACATGAATAAAACAGAAAACATTTCCACTTGAGCCTTCGAGGGCCAGCTTCGCAAAAAGGGCTTTAGCCCGCTACTGACCGCTTGGTCCAGCTGCACCTGCAAGCAACACACCACCGCACGGTGGCAAACAAGGCAACGGTCAGCAATGCTGACCAAATTATAACGATCCCGCCCCCAACTCGGGGCGGCGATGCTCCTTCCCTGTATTTCATTAGCATAAGCGAGCAATGCATATAAACATAGCCATTTCATCACAGACGTTGGCTCGTACGGCCACACGCCCCGTGCACTCAGGGCACATTCTCGGTGAACCGGTCGATGTCACGTCAATTAAAGCCATTAACATTCCGGACTCACCACCGCCACTTAGACGGCCATTCCTATGAGCAATTCGTCTTCCAGGCATTGGTCACGTCAATTTAAGCCATTGACCACCGAAGACTCACATCTATGCCAACGACGAGTTCCACATAACCTTAGGTCGCTCTAACCGGACGACATAAAGCGGGTACGGCTCCATCTAACCCGTGCTCACTTCGCAACGACAATTTAAGCCATTTGCGCCGGTCAAACTTTTACCGAGTCCCATTCTACCGCAAGTCACATAACCCCGTTATGTTCAAGTTGGCTCTCAGGCCACCAAGTTGGCAAGATCTCGTATTCGCCCAGTTTTCCGGGTGCACCTTTGGGTTAGTCCCCAAGGCTCCCTGCTGCAATCTACCGCGTAGAAAACCCGAAAACACCCAATAGCACAGAGTCTTCTCCGGCATTATGCAATGCAACATCACCGACCCAGACTAACATGTCCGGGTAGGCTTCACACAAAATGCCTACGTCCGTTCTCGTGTACGGACTCTAAACAACGGGGACTTTACATATCTACCCGAAGGAACGCCTCCAACTCTCCGCAAACTCGCGAGAGCGGGCTTCCTATGCTAAGAAAAGGAGCGATTCATGCTCAAGATGAGGATCGTTACCCTTGCGTTCCTCTTTGGCGCCATCGAAAAGTAATCGGATAGAAATCACCGCTCTTGCGTTGCCTCCGTGGATCCGGAGTCGGCTTGCGATTCGGAGCTCCGAAGCTCCTCCAATGGCGGATCTAGCTCTTCTTCCTCTTGCCTTAGCTCTTCTTTCTCCAAGGGTTTAGAAAGAGGATAAGTGAAGAAAAGTGATGGATTTTCTAAGTCAAACCCGTGTATATCCTCTCAGGAACCATCCCCAGCCGTTGGATCTCAACCTAAGAAAACGAGCGGCTTTGATTCGGGGCTGAAATGCCCAATCTGGACCGAACACGGCCTGGCACACGCCCGTGTCCAGGGCCGTGTGCCGCATTCGCCGTCAAAATCGAATCTTCTGAACCCGCACACGGGTATTGAACACGCCCGTGTTCGAGCTGACACGCCCGTGTTCCAGCTGACACGGCCGTGTAGCCGGCCGTGTACCCCATGATTTTCCCCTGTTTTCAACCCGAGCACTGCACGGGTTCTAGGACACGCCCGTGTCCTGACCCGTGTCACATTGACACGCCTAGACCCCAGCCCGTGTACACGGGACATTTCGTCGAGGGGAGAACGATGACTGGATGACACGGCCTTGGACACGCCCGTGTCCTAGGCCGTGTGCCTTGTCTCGACGATCGTCGAGTGAATCTCGACGATTTCACCTGGATGATCGTCGACACGGGTCGACACGCCCTGCGACACGCCCGTGTCGCAGGCCGTGTGCCCATTCTCGACGAATCGTCGAGAATAACTCGACGATTTCACGGCTAAGTGTCGACACGGGTCGACACGCCCTGCGACACGCCCGTGTCGCAGGCCGTGTGCCCACTCTCGACGAATCGTCGAGTATAACTCGACGACTTCGCGGCTAAGTGACGACACATGCTTGACACGCCCTGGGACACGCCCGTGTCCCAGGCCGTGTGCCTTCAGCCAGAAACCAAAACTGGCACAAAACGTCCCCCTTTGCTCCTTTGAGTTTCGGGGCGTTACACCGAGCTTTGGGCAAGCCCGGACGATTCCAGCTGGGTACTGTTGGGTCTCCTTCGGTGGACTTGATCCCGATATTGGAGCAAGGTCTAGCAAGGTTTCTTATCGGTTTGTTTGTATGGCGGCTTGTATGCTATTTGGGGGAATTTAGAGTACCCTTGTGTTTGAGGCTTGAACGCCGATGAGGAATTTAGAGTACCTGATGTGATGATGTGTTAGAAGCATACGCTTTAGGGTGCCTTGGGTGAAACACGGGATTCCATTCATGTTGTATTTTAGGCCCCTTTTATTATATGCTCAACATAGAAACGTGTTTGCTGTATGAGACATCCAAACCTATTTTACAGCTTTAAATGTATTTTTACTGTTGCATACGAAGTGCTGACCTGCAGGGTAATGGAGTGCCCCGGGGTCCGTTAGGGACAGCCGGGAGGAGATGTGTTGGTTACACAGTTGAGGTCAGCCTTTGCTGACCCACGTTACAACCAATTTTTTACAGGGCAAGGATCGCAAGTAGGAGCAAGCTCGCCGGCCAAAAAGGCGTAAGCCGCATGAAGTGATCTTTCTATTATTTGCATGTATTCTGATTGAATGTTATGTTCCATGAAATGTAATCTGGCTTGCATATCGAGGTTGCTTAGGAGTGCACGTTACTATTGTTTAATGATGCTTAAGTCTTGGACTTATGATGTGTAAGGCCCTAAGGCCATTTTGATACTCTTGGTTTGGTGGATAACTTCTAGTCTCGATTGTATGTTTCCGATGTTGATGTCAGAGTTTTAAGTTTAGGTAGTTTACATATCATCTTTTAATGCTGAAGCTGTGGAGACTGTATATTGTGGGGCCCCGGCCGGACCCATATTATATGGTCATTACAGGGGAGGTATTACAATTTGGTATCAGAGAGAGGTTAGTGTCCAAGCTATGTCTTCGTGGATGAATGTCCTACACGAATTGCGTTAAGAAGTTATCCACATAGGAGTATCGCGGGACCGCGAGTATCCCTGTGTCTAGCTGTGCGATTAGAAGCAAGCTGAGTTTGCAAGTTTCATGTTGCAAGGCGATGCTAAGCTGTGGTGGGTGAGCCATGGAGGTCGCTAGTTTCCTGGTCGTACCCTGACCATGGAGGAGTTCGGGAATGCTTTCTTGAAGACGTATATTCCCGCGTCGACAAGGCAATCCCTTCAGAGGCAGTTTCTTCACTAAGTGCAGTGGTACAAGATGGTGGATGAGTATGTTCAGGAGTTTGCTCGATTGGGTCGTTATGCTGGAACAACCATGGCTGACGATGTGGAGAGGGATAACCTCTTCTACCACAGACTGAGGGAGAATCTGAGACAACCCCTCATATCTATGAAGAATGTCGGGTTTAATGAGCTAGTTGAGGCTGCCAGAACGTTGGAGAGCGATTTGGAGTGAACATAACGACGGAAGGGTTTTGCTGCCAAACAGGGGGAAAGAAAGCCTTCTCATTCGCAAGGAAAATCTGAAGGAAGTAGGTGGAAAAAGAAGCCCCGTCCCTACAAGAATTGGGAGAAGGATAATACAACGTCGGGGAGGGGGGGGGGGTCTCGCTTCAAGGGACCACGATCGTGCTACCAGTGTGGCAAACCGGGCCACATAGCTTGTTTTTGTACTGAGGGTAGCGTGGAGCAGGAGTCGAGATAAGAACAGTCGGTGCGCTCCAGGCCCAGCGCAGCGGAGAAAGGAAAGATGGCGGAGTCTAGCGCTTCTTGTTTCCAACCCGTGCAACCAAGGGTGTATAACCTTGGGCAGCAGGAAGCGATCCGCCAACCCAATGTGGTGACATGCTTTGTGTTAGTCTCTCGGTACCCCGCTAGGATATTTTTTGATACGGGAGCATCACACTCCTTTCTTACAAAAATCTTTATTCGGAGGATTGGAGTTGAGCCATTCTCGGCGGATGCAGAGATGAAGGTGCGCATGCCCAATGTGTCATCCATGAATACTAGGGCGAAGGAGCATATTTGTTGGAGTCTGGACAGAGTTGACTACACATTGGTAGCGACGGTTCTACCATTGGTTGAGTTCGATTTGATATTGGGTATGCACTGACTTGCAAAGCAGCGTGCCAGTATCGACTGCCTATCTAAGGTGGTGACCCTGAGAAGTGAAGGGCAGGCAAAAGTTAAGTTCGAGTGCCTTAGTGGAGTGGCCTGCTCCCTGATTTCGGCCATGCAGTTGGTAGGGGCAGTTAACTAGGGAGTAGCTTTTGTAGCATTGTTGGAGGTTCTCCTTTCCAGGCTGTCACTTAGAGATGTGTCGGTAGTGGTAGAGTTCAAGGATGTGTTTCCTGATGAGCTTCTTGGAGCACCTCCTCGATGGGAGATTGATTTCTCGATTGAGTTAGTGCTAGAGGCTAAGCCGATGTTACATTCACCTTTTAGGATGACACCAAAAGAGTTGGCCGAACTCAAAGTACAGTTGCAAGAACTGTTAGAGCAAGTCTATATTAGACCCAGTTCTTCACCTTAGAGAGAGCCAGTGTTTTTTGTGAAGAAGAAGGATGGTAGTATACGGTTTTGCATAGACTACCAAGAGTTGAATAAACTGAATGTCAAGAATAAGTATTTGATTCCTCAGATAGACAACCTGTTCGACCAATTGGTGGGGTCAGTGGTGTATTCTATGTTGGACTTGAAGTCAGGATACTATCAGTTGAGGATTCGAGATGAGGACATACCCAAGAAGACTTTCAGAACAAGGTATGGTCATTTCGAGTTCTCGGTGATGCCGTTCGGGCTAACGAACGCACCATCAGTCTTCATGGATCTGATGAATCTAGTATTTCGTGAATACTTGGACTATTTTGTGGTCGTCTTTATCGACGATATTTTGGTATACTCTAAATCGAAGGTGGAGCATGAGACTCACTTGAGATCAGTGTTGCAAGTGTTGAGAGAGAACCAGCTTTATGCAAAGTTCTCAAACTACGAGTTCTGGTTGGAGAAGGTGGCATTTCTAGGCCATGTGATTAGTGGTGATGGGGTGGCGGTGGATCCTGCAAAAGTGGAGGCCATCAGAGATTGTCCAGTTTTGAGAACCATGACGGAAGTCTGAAGTTTCCTTGGACTAGCTGGGTATTATAGAAGGTTTGTGGAAAACTTTTCGCGGATAGCTCTACCACTCATTATCTAACTCGTAAGGATCAGAAGTTTGTGTGGACTCAAGAGTGCAATCAGGCGTTTGACACCCTGAAGGAAAGACTGATGACAGCTCCAATCCTAAGTCTGCCTAAAGGGACTGAAGGATTTCAGATTTTCAGTGACGCATCAGGATTTAGGCAGGGTTACGTGTTGGTGCAACATGACAGTTTCATAGCTTTTGGGTCTAGGAAGTTGAAGCCTCACGAGAGGAATTACCCCATCCATGACTTGGAATTGGCGGCACTATGTGTATGGTGCGAAGGTGGAGATCTTCACGGACTACAAAAGTCCGAAGTATCTTCTAGACTGAAAGGATTTGAATATGCGACAATGCGGATGGATGGGTCGAATTCCTTGGTGACTATGAAGTGGCGATTCAGTATACGCTAGGCAAAGCCAATGTGGTGGCGGATGTCTTGAGTTGGAAATACTCTGGTCAAGGGAGTTGGATCGAAGCTCATGATGAGAGGTTGATGCGGGACTGTGAGTCCCTTGACATTGAGTGAGTAGTGAGAGGCGATTCAAGCTTGTCTCGATTGAACTGGACCGAGTTACAGAACGACTTATTTGATCGTGTAAGCGACTAGTTTGGATGAAGAGTTTCAGCCGTTCATGGTGGAAGCGCAAATGGGCGAGGGTAGAGCCTGGGAGATGATTAATGAGATCTTGAGGAAGGACATAAGGATTTGTGTACCGCAGTTCGACAAGCTTTGTGAGGAGTTGATGTTTGAGGCTTACTTTACGAAATACTCCATGCACCCATGCAGTACGAAGATGTACTTTGATATGAAGAAATCCTTTTGGTGGCCTGGTTTGAAGCGTGATATAGCTTTGTACGTGAGCCGGTGTCAAACCTGCGCCTTAGTGAAGGTCGAGTGTCAGAAGCCGGGCGGGTTCCTGAAGCCTCTTCTGATTCCCGAATGGAAGTTTGATGACATCTCCATGGATTTTGTGCATGGCTTACCTCGATCGCAGCAGGGTAACGACGCGATTTGGGTGATTGTGGACCGCTTGACCAAAGTGGCCAATTTCACCCCCAAATCGAAAAGAGGATAGCGTGGAGAAGCTGGTAGAGTTGTACATTTGCAACATTGTGCGACTACATGGGATTTCTAGGAGTATAGTCAGTGATCGTGATGGACGTTTCACGTCCAAAGACTGGAGGTTGGTTCAGAAAAGTCTGGGCATGAAGCTTAAGTTCAGTACGGAGTTCCATCCTCAAACTGATGGAAAAACAGAAAGAATGAACCATACAATGGAGGATATGCTAAGGATGTGTACTCTTGACTTTGGGAAGAAGTGGGAAGATCACCTCCTCATGGTTAGTTCACCTATAACAACAGTTACCAAGCAAGTATAAAGATGGCGACATACGAAGCTTTGTGTGGAAAGCGGTGTCGAACGCCAATGTCCTGGATAGAGGCAGGAGACACCAAAATTTTGGGAAAAGATGTGGTGGCCGATGCATGCGAGTTGGTGTGAACCATTCAGGAGCGCATGAAGGTTGCCCAGGACCGGCAAGCAAAGTATTTTAATGCTCACCATAGGAATGTGGAGTTTGCGGTAGGCGACTGGTTCTATCTAAAGATCAAACCGTTCAAAGGCGTTTCACGTTTTCACCGACTCAAAAAGTTGAGTCCGAGGTTTTTGGGGCAATTCAAAGTTTTAGAACTCATTGGAGAATAAGCTTACTGGTTGGCGATGTCCACAAAGCTAAGTGGATTACAAGATGTTTTCCATGTCTCTGTCTTGAGGAAAGTATTGGTGGAGGCTAGTGTGGTGATCGAACCGGCGACAGTGCCATTAGAAGAGGACTTGAGGACGAGAGTCCTTCTGGTGGGCATAGAGGATTCAGAAGTTCGACAGTTGCAGAACAAAGAAGTGAAGCTCGTAAAGGTCCGCTGGGACAACTGCGGGCGAGGTGAGTTCTCTTGGGATCGAGAACAAACCATGCGCTTAGAGTATCCCGAGTTGTTTTGTATAATATTGAATGGAAATGAGTGTGTAAAGTTGTTGTGATAATGTTTGAAAGTCTTTAATTCAAGGATAGCTAAATCACATGGGGGGGTGAATAGGTTATTTGTCTCTTTAAGACTATCTTTTGCTTTCTTTCTAATGCTTTGTTGTTTTCTTTTGTCTTTCAGCTTTGGGTGATCTAGAGATTGTCCTTAACACCTGTAAATAAGAAAGAAAAACAACCACAGAAAAGTACACAGACATTTATAGTGGTTCCCTAATTGGGTACATCCACTTTCCCTCCCACCTATCCAACTAACTTGTTGGACTAGACACAACTCCTCCAAACTGCTCCTAAGATCTTACACCACAGATCACGCATGATCTCCAAGTCTCCTCCAAGACTCACTTCTCAGCCTCAAAGGCCTATACTCAGTGGTCAGCAGACCACCTACCTCAGTCTGTTAAGCCATACACTCAGGCTGGGAGGACAACCCTACTCTAGATCTATAAGGGATCCTACCTCAGAGCTCTGTAGTGCTCCTACACTAGTGACCCGCAAGCCACCTACCTCAACCTTATCTCTAAGTCCTATAACTCAAGCTTTTCAGCCCTATAACTTCAAGCACAAGGCCCTACTCTCAGAATGCTGTAGCACTCCTATAACTCAGTACCACTCCAGGTACCTACCTCAGTTCCCCTCCAGGAACCTACAGCTCAGTGACAAATTTGTCACCTACCTCAGGCACAAAGGCCCTACACTTAGAGAGCAGCACTCTCCTACCACAGGCAATTAAGCCCTATAACTCAGATCCACACTTGGATCCTACCTCAGTACCCCAACAGGGCACCTACAACTCAGTGACTAATTAGTCACCTATGACTCAGGCACAAAGTGTCATACAGCTCAAATTCAGATAAACTGAATCCTACAGGATGAAGGTAGGTTGGTGGTAATGCTTGACTCAAGATATGTTTCTCAGTGTCAAGCTTCCTGACTGAGGTAAACTCATTCTAACTAATGACTACAGGAATTTAATTCCCGAGTCTACCTTTTCTCTGGACTAAGTAAATACTTATAACTAACTTTCTATTCTAGCACTAGGGATTTTATCCAGCTGGAGTTAGAGAAGTAACTGCAGTAAATCTTACTGCAACCTGAGCTGGAAAAGTCCCAGCTCAACTCCTTTCTTCACAGCAATAAGGATGAAGATGTGCTGGAAGAACTTGTAGATCTGTTTCTCTACCTCTTCCTAAACTGAGCCAACTGCGCAGTCCTTTCTCCTTCTTCACAGCTCCCCAAGTGAATGTTCTTTAGATTTGATGGCTAAGACTGTGAAGCACCTGCAACAAGGGTTGGCCCAAGCTGCTACCTTTTGCTCAGAGAATATTTTTGAGTTAGCTTGCTGGTGCAGGTAAGAATCGCACCAGCTATCTTGCTTTTGAAGATGTTGATCAACAGCTAACTTGCCCTCTGTCTTATAGACTTGAGCTTCCTATTCTTCAGATCCACAATAATGGCAGAGAAGAAGAACTAACTTTATTTCTCTTTTCTTCAGTCTGAAATCTGCTTTCCTCTGTATGCCTCTTTTCTTTTATTGAATCTTGACCCAACGACTCTTTAGCAGTGGGCACCACATAATTAATAGCCTACAACAACTTATTTTAACGGCAACTGCTGCACAATAGGTTTGCGGCAACATTTCTCGCATGCTGTAGCCATCCCGCCACTTATTTGAATTTTGTTGAATTGTTGACTTGCTGACGTCATCAGTTGTGGACTTGGCCAAAAATTAAACACCATTAGCATAGGCATTCAGTGAGAAAGCATCACTCAATGCCAAAACACTTAGACAGAATTTTTGTCTCATGGCGTTGAGTGAGTAACCTCCACTCAATGCCAAAACACTTAGAGTATAAATATGTTACTAGGCGTTGAGTGAATCAGCTTCAATCAACGCCAACTTGCTTATTCGGCTATCTGCTGCTTGGCGTTGAGTGTGCGAGCATCACTCAACGCCAAACCCCTTAGACAAAATTTTGTCTTCACTAGGCGTCGACAGTGTTGAGTGAGCAACCTCCACTCAACGCTTTTTGCCTTAACCATTTTACTGCTTAACTTGTCTCAGCGCTTTCTTGTTATCAGCTGAGACAAACACTTGTCTCAACGATTATGCTGGGACCAACTCCTGTCTCAGTAGTTTTGCTGAGACCAACTCCTGTCTCAGCGGTTTTCCTGAGACCAACATTTCTCTCAGCGCTTTTGCCTTGAGCTTCTCAGCTGTCTCAACAATTACTTCTCAGCGGTCTCAGCGTTTTTTGCCTTAGTCAATTTTTCTGGTTAGCATGATAAGTGTTGAGTTGCGTTCGACGATCTGTAAGCTGTGCTCGACGAACTACAAACTGAGCTCTGCGAATTTCAAGCTAAGCTCAACGAACTTATTCCAAGGAAAGTTGAGCTGAGCTCGACGAATACTAAACTCAGTTCGACAAATTCTCTGAACTGAGTTCGATGAATTCTGAACTTAGATCAACGAATTTTGAAGTTCGACTGAGTTCAACTCACAGCCTATTTGCTGTGATCTTAGCTCGACGAATGGTGAGCTTGGCTCGACGATCTCTGAACTTAGTTTAATGATTTCTCTGAACTGAGTTCGACGAACTCAGAGTCTCAAACTCTGAACTCAGCTCGACGAATGGTGAGTTCTGCTCGACGAACTTTGAACTCAGTTAGACGAATTCATGAACTGAGTTCTACTCACAGCCTTTTGCTGTATGGAGTTGAGTGTGTCTTCATCACTCAACGCCTGTGCACTTAGACAGATTTCTGCCAGCCTACAACATTGGTAAGAGTTTACCTGTCTTGGCCACTTAGGCTACTTCTTGCCTTTCTAGCAACTTCACTTTGTGACCACTTGTCACATCATTTAAACCACCTGTTTGTCTTGGCCACTTAGGCTACTTATATCCTTTCTTCACTTTGTGACCATTTGTCACATCACTTAGACCACTTGCCTAGACTTGTTCCATGGTAAATCATGCACATGATGAGCTTAAACAACATCAAATACAACTATGCTCTTAGTGTTGATGGAGATGCCTCTTCAAATCCAATCTAGGGAACATTGTGGGAAATGGACCCAACAATCTCCCCCTACTTGAAGAAGGCAGAACACCCAACAATACTAAGAGGTATTACCAAAATAGGCAGAATAATTTTATGTAGTAGCAGATTATAATCTGCTACACCTGCTGGCTTATGCAGCATTCATTCAATGTGCATCCTCATACTACTTGAGCAATTGCTCAAGTAATATGAACTCTCCTTTATACCATTTAATATTTAAACTCTTTTATATCACTTAATATTTAAATGGTGCTCCATAAGAAGCACTTGACTCAATGTATGCACTGACACAATCATAACTCAACATGTTGTCAGTCATTGCATTTCTCATACTACTAGAATCTTTTCCTGTAATATGAACCTACTCATCATGACCTTGTCATGTCAAATATTTCTTCTATATCTCCCTCATATGTATTACCACACATATCTCGCCCTTTCCGTCTTATTCAATAGGCATATCTATTGAGGGAGTAGAAAATATCATGGGAGAGATTATCTCTTGATCCTAAACAGTCCTATGTTGATACTGTTAAGGAAATTATCCTAGTGACCAGTCTACTTGATTAGGAGTCATACCTTCTGTGTTGATACATTGATACAACACAACACTATAACATTTAAGCTTGCTGCAAACATAGTTCCACTTACTGATGTTGTATCTACAGAATCAGCATCCACCTATGGTGATATCATTGATACACCACATTACTGCAACCCCCTTGGCATTTGAGTGACCAAGGGATCCAGTTGAGCTGGCTGCTAGCTGTTCCTCTTCTCATAATCTCCCCTTGGTTTGTACCTTGTTCTTAAGATAAACTAATCAGCTGTTGTGACAGCCGATCTACTGCAGTAGCTGCCTACTCCTTCCCAACAGGAGGTTGATCCTGTTTCAGCAACTGCTAGACATGCTCCCACTTTATAGGGTGCTGAGCTTGCTCTCCCTTAACTGGAACATCCTTGTCATTCCCTCTGCTAGACACTTGAGTCCATATAAGTCTTGATACCACTTAATGGTATTTATAGTCTTGATGTCTCATCAAGAACTGATCCACCTGCAAGAGAAATGAATCTTGCAACACAAGTATGACATAGAGAAACTGAAGCTATACCAAGTTCAACATACCCAATTTTAATCTAGATGGTGTTGAATCTTTACTTCATCTAGTGGCATGATAAACATGTCAGCCACATTTTTTTCTTTATGCTCCCTAACTTATTGAAACTTAATCTACATATGCATAGTCATGTTATGATAGATAAGATTCCTAGCAACTTATATTATACTAGTAGAATATCACTAAAAATAAGGATTTTACTTATCTGGAGGTTATGGTTCTGAAGCAGTGGCTGGATTCTCATCAGCTAATCACAGCAGCTCCCTTGCACCATGATCACTTCTTGCTGAGCCAGATCTTCTCCTTGTCTTTAGCACCTGATCACCACTTGATCAATCCTTTCTTGGTTTTTGAATAGACAAGGAAGGGCTGGTCTGCTGTGATTCTCTTCTCCCCCTAGCTGATTGCAGATAATACCAATGGTGCAGGTGTCAGCTTTCTCTTCTCATGAGGCTGAGTGTTCTCCTGCAGCTGCTGGACTTTAAGATCACTTGATCCTTGAATGATCTTCTCATGAATCATCCTTTCATCCCGATACCAGGTATTTCTTTATTATGTTATTCTAATAAGAATGAGTTGACCTGTATCAACAATAGCTGGAATAATCCAGCTGTTCTAGTAAACAGATTGGCTTTCCTTCTTCCAGCAGGAGCCATCACTTGGGTATTTTCCCTCTCATCTTCTGCAATGTCCATGGGGGCAGACTGATACCCAACAGTAATGTTGATCTATTATGTGCTGGGGAACTTTGGGTAAGATTCAGGCTTGTCTAGTAACCTTGACTGAACAAGCTCCCCATCAACATTTGCACAGATCCTGTCCTTAAAGCCCACTGACTTGGACACCTTATCCTTCTATTAGGATAACTTCCTTGTTCCAGTCCAAGTTCTAGAATATCTTCTGTCCAAGTGCCACATGGGGGGTGGGCACTTAGACTAACCTGCAAAATAGAATTATCTTACCTTAGGACCCCAATAGGTATGGGGTCCTAGGCTCCTGTTAGCCTGAAATTTGACTTGCCTACCTGCAGAAATTCTGACAGATAGGCTAACTCTTGCTCTAGACATAGAAGGATTGTGCCAGCAATATTGGGCAAAATGCCCCACCTTACCACAGCACCAACACTCATGAATATTATATCTTCTTTTCTAAACAGGTCTTGTAGTGTGGTTAACTACTGACTGAACAGAACGAAGATGAGCAACAACTTTCTTCAGGTTCCTTTCAGCAAGGATCTGACTGAAGGTCCTTCTTCCAGCAGGCTTCCTTAGCTTGCCCTGAGTGCTATTTACAAGTGTCTTCTTTGCAGATGACATGCTGTTTATATCATCAGATCTAGCCAAGTTAGGCTTACTAGTATACTGACCCTTGGTCTTAGTCCTTGCTGGATGGGCTTGAGTGAAAGCCACTGCCTTACCCTTGTGAGTTGGGGCCGAGGCACAAAATATAAATGGTCCAGCATGGGCCATTTGTACTTTTTCATGGGAAGCCATAAAGGCATTCATTCCCCTACCCTTTCTTCTCCCATTATAAGATACACTTATATTCTTACAAGAAGAATTCCAATTCTTATAGTGACCATACATGCATTCCTGGTCATACCTATGAGAAGGGAGGATTATCTTGTGAAAAATTGACTGTGGCACTACAGGGGCTTTTCCTTTCCCTTTGGAAAGGTCAACTCTTGTGCTTCCCTTGACTGCTAACTCCTTCTTACCCTTTTGGGAGGAGAAAGAATTTATCAAGGGCAGCACAGCTTTAGGCTTGCTGAATTCAGCCACAACCCTTCTCTTCTTTAGGAGTTGCCCTTCAAGATCCACAATGATCTTGTCCTTCTGCCTTATGGTCTCAATTTTGATGATTGAGATGGTCTTCAGTTGGCTGACTTCCCTCAATTTCTGATCCAGCAAGAAAGCTTTCTCAGATTGCTGGGCAGCAGCTAGCTGAAGAGAGAAAATCTCCTTAGCCTGCATCTTGGCCAAATTTTGCTTTTTCTCAAAGCATCCAAGATTTTACCATACTTGTCAATCAATTGATTGACATCTACCTATGATTCAGAGCCATCTTAATCAGTAGATGAGGATGCATCGGAATCTGGAGTGGTCTCAAGACCTGAATAGCTAGATAGAGGTTGTACCTGATCTTGACCAGGCTGATCCTGGCAGGATACTTCTTCTGTCAAAGCCACCCCCTCATAGTAGCCACTAATATCTTCATCCACCTCAGTATCACTTTCTGAGTGTGATAGAGGGGCCCTGATCTCTATCCTGGTATCTAAAGGATTGACTTCTCCTACTGCAATAGATTCGTCTTTAGTAGCAGCAACAACTAGCCCAAAGAAGGCTTCTTCTTCTTCTTCAGACTCCGAACTACTGTCAGAAAGACTGACTTCCTCTATCCCTTCCATGTATCCAGTTAGAGAATCCAACATCTCTTTGGCTATCTTGCAGTGGACAAGTATTTGGAAGGTGTAGTCATCTATGACACTTACCATGATATGTTGTGCCCTATTATCCATAGATGCCAAGTTGATTTCATCTTCAGACATCTCTGCATAACTCTTTGGGGTCTTGATGCTTGCATCTGATGTAGAGACCCTCATGAGAATGAATGATCCTTCTTGAATTGAGGCCAAGGCTCTAGGATTACTGGCTTCCATGATCTGCCTGATCCTTTCTTTCCAAGTCCCAAAGTTCTCCTTGCTGCAGACTTGAAGCTCCATTGAGCTCCACTCCTTATGGTTCTTTTTTGAACCCACCAATGTTAACCTTTTAGCTAACCTTGGAGGTCTACTCAGACTGTTAGGTCCTTTTTGAGTAACCTCGCTCTGATACCACTTGAAAGTCCTTAATTCAAGGATAGCTAAATCATCTAGAGGGGGGGGGGGGGGTGAATAGGTTATTTGTCTCTTTGAGACTATCTTTTGCTTTCTTTCTAATGCTTTGTTATTTTCTTTTGTCTTTAAGCTTAGGGCAATCTAGAGCTTGTCCTTAACAATTATAAATAAGAAAGAAAAATAACCACAGAAAAGCACACAGAGATTTATAGTGGTTCCCCAATTGGGTACATCGGCTTTCCCTCCTACTTATCCAACTAACTTGTTCGACTAGGCACAACTCCTATAAACTGCTCCTAAGAGCTTACACCACAGATCCCGTAGGATCTCCAAGTCTCCTCCAAGACTCACTTCTCAGCCACAAAGGCCTACACTCAGTGGTCAACAGACCACCTTCCTCAGGCTGTTAAACCCTACAGTCAGGCTGGGAGGACAGCCCTACCCTAGATCCACAAGGGATCATACCTTAGAGCTATACAGTTCTCCTACACTCAGTGACCCGCAAGCCACCTACCTTAGCCTTATATCTAAGGCCTACAACTCAGGATTTTTAGCCCTATAACTTCAGGCACAAGGTCCTACTCTCAGAGTGCTGCAACACTCCTACAACTCAGTACCCCTCCAGCTACCTACCTTAGTGCCCCTCCAGGCACCTACAACGCAGTGACAAATTTGTCACCTACCTTAGGCATAAAGGCCCTACACTCAGAGAGAAACACTCTCCTACCTCAGGCAATTAAGCCCTACAACTCAGACCCATACTTGGATCCTACCTTAGTACCCCAGCAGGGCACCTACAGCTCAGTGACTAATTAGTCACCTACCACTCAGGCACAAAGCGCCCTACAACTCAGATTCAGATAAACTGAATCCTACAGGATGAAGGTGGGGGGGTGGTAATGCTTGACACAAGAGATGTTTCTCAGTGTCAAGCTTCCTAACTAAGGTAAACTAAGTCCAACTAATGACTACAAGAAATTAATTCCTGAGTCTACCTTTTCTCTGGACTAAGTAAATACTTAGACCTAACTTTCTATTCTCAGTACCAGGGATTTTATCCAGCTGGAGCTAGAGAAGTAACTGCAGTAAATCTTACTGCAACCTGAGATAGAAGAGTCCAAGCTTAACTTCTTTCTTGACAACAACAAGGATGAAGATGTGCTGGAAGAACTTGCAGATCTGTTTCTCCGCCTCTTCCTAAACTGAGCCAACTATACATTCCTTTCTCCTACTTCACAGCTCCCTAAGTGAATGTTCTTTAGATTTGATGGCTGAACTATGAAGCACCTGCAACAAGGGTTGACCCAAGCTGCTACCTTTTGCTCAGAGAATCCTTCTGATCTAGCTTGCTGGTGCAGGTAAGAATCGCACCATCTATCATGCTGCTGAAGTTGTTGATCAATAGCTAACTTGCTCTCTATCTTCTAGTCTCGAGCTTCCTATTCTTTAGCTCCACAACAATGGCAGAGAAGAAGAACTAACTTTATTTCTCTTTTCTTAAATCTGAAGTCTGTTTTCCTCTGTACGCCTCTTTTCTTTTATTGAATCTTGACCCAATGGCTATTTATCAGTGGGCCCAACATAATTAATGGCATGCAACAACTTACTTTAACGCCAACTGCCGTACAGTAGGTCTGCAGTAACATTTCTCGCGTACTGTAGCCATCCTGCCACTTATTTGAATTTTGTTGACTTGTTGACTTGCTGACGTCATCAGCTGTGGAGTTAGTCAAAAATCAAACACCATTAGCATAGGCGTTGAGTGAGAAAGCATCACTCAACGCCACAACACTTGGACAAATTTTCTGTCTCATGGCGTTGAGTGAGTAACCTTCACTCAACACCAAAACACTTAGAATATAAATCTGTTACTAGGCATTGAGTGAATCAGCTTCACTCAACGCCAACTTGCTTATTCATCTATCTGTTGCTTGGCGTTGAGTGTGCGAGCATCACTCAATGCCAAACCCCTTAGACAAAATTTTGTTTTCACTAGGCGTCAACAGCGTTGAGTGAGCAACCTCCACTCAATGCTTTTTGCCTTAACCATTTTACTGCTTAACTTATCTCAGCTCTTTCTTGTTCTCAGCTGAGACAAACATTTGTTTCAGTGGTTATGCTGAGACCAACTCCTGTCTCAGCAGTTTTGCTGAGACCAACTCCTGTCTCCGCGGTTTTGCTGAGACCAACATTTCTCTTAGCACTTTCGCCTTGAGCTTATCAACTGTCTCCGCTGTCTCAACGCTTTCTTCTCAGCGGTCTCAGCATTTTTTGCCTTAAATAATTTTTCTGGTTAGCTCGATAAGTATTGAGTTGCGTTCGACGATCTGTAAGCTGAGCTCGACGAACTGCAAACTGAGCTCGACGAATTTCAAGTTGAGCACAATAAACTTATCCCAAGGAAAGTTGAGCTGTGCTCGACGAATGCTGAACTCGGTTCGACGAATTCTCTGAACCGAGTTCGATGAATTCTGAACTTAGATCGATGAATTTTGAAGTTCGACTGAGTTTAAGTCATACCCTATTTGCTGTGATCTTAGTTCGACAAATGGTGAGCTCGGCTCGACGATCTCTGAACTCAGTTTGACGATTTCTCTGAACTGAGTTTGTCGAACTCAGAGTGTCAAACTCTGAACTCAGCTCAACGAATGGTGAGTTCTGCTCGACAAACTCTGAACTCAGTTCGATGAATTCCTGAACTGATTTCTACTCACAGCATTTTGTTGTATGATGTTGAGTGTGTCTTCATCACTCAATTCCTGTGGATTTAGATATATTTCTGTCATCCCACAACATTGGTAAGAGTTTACCTGTCTTGGCCACTTAGGCTACTTCTTGCCTTTCCAACAACTTCACTTTGTGACCACTTGTCACATCACTTAGACCACCTATCTGTCTTGGCCACTTAGACTACTTCTTGCCTTTCTTCACTTTGTGACCACTTGTCACATCACTTAGACCACCTGTCTAGACTTGTTCCATGGAACATCCTGCACATGATGAACTTAAACAAAATCAAATACAACTATGCTCTTAGTGTTTATGGAGATGGCTCTTCAAATCCAATCTAGGGAGCCTAGTGGGCAATGGACCCAATAATGTTTAAATTTGTTGCAAAACTTTTCTTGCTGTCTTCCTGCATGAAGATTAATTTCGTGGACGAAATTCTTTTATGGGGGGGGGGGGAGGAGTTGTAACACCCCCATTTTCAGAACGAGTCTCTGGAAGCTATTGCCCGGCGGTAGTAGTTATCACCCGGCAGTAGCTTAGCGTTGAGTGTCCAGGCGCTGAAAACCTTGAGTGGCCAGACACTGAGAGCGTTGAGTGGCCAGGTGCTGAGAGTGTTGAGTGCTAGCGCGCGGCGTCAGCTAGGTACCGCTCTGCGATAGCACTGTTTCGTTGAGCGTCAATCGAAAGATCTGTTCGTCGAGCGCTGGAGGTTTACCGCCCGGCGATAGTAGCTATCGCCCGGCGATAGACCTATTTCGTTAAACGTCGAATGAAGTGCTTAGTTCGTCGAAAGCTGAGTTTTCGAGAAAATGTCGAGTTCTCGAGAAAAATGCTACCTCGCAGCGTTAGCCTTATCGTCGACGTTTGCGCGACATTATTTTCTGGCCGAGCTCTCGGGAACCTACCGCTCGATGGTAGGTAGTTACCGCCCAACGGTAGAGGACGTAAGCAGTTCCGTCGTTTGGCTTTATAGCCATCCGATTTTATTTAGGATTCTATCCTAAGGCCCAAGAATCTCCTCTAGAGTGCTTATATAGGGCTGAACGGTTGTTTCTCTTCATTTTCTCATTTGGGAAGTGAGAGTTATTGTTTGGAAGAGAAAGGTGGGAGGAGGAAGAAGAGAGCTTTCTTCCGCCATTGACGGAGCTTCAGACCTCCAATCGTCCTTCCGAGGCCAGATCCGGGTTGAGGACTTGGAGGCGCTTGTTTTCATCCGTGCAAGACAAGGGTTCATGGCTAAGAAGAGGAGTCATAAAGTAACGACACTTATCCTCTCTGTTTAGGATGCATGCATGACATCTACACTTCCCTTGTTGTCTTCCAAGCATTCTAGGCACCGTATCTCTCAAGTGAGAGGGATTCAGGTTTTCATGATTCAAGAAGAGCCACTGGGTCGATTGTGTCCGTCCCGGACATGTTATTGATCTAGAAATCCGCTCCGTTAGTGGATTAGGCATTGTGTGTGAAGCCAAAGTCGCGACCGTTAGTCCGACTCGGTGATGTTGCATTGCGAGTCTTAAGGATTTTGTAAAAATCTGAAGTCGGGACCATTAGTCCCCCCTCCCTCCTTATTCTGCATGAGTACGCGTAATCGAAACCAGATAAGGTTAGCTCCGCTGTGACGGTAGATTGTTTGCTTGGGGCACGGGACCAGACAAGGTTAGCTCCATTGTGATGGTAGATGGTTTCCTTAGGGTACGAGACCGGACAAGGTTAGCTCCGTTGTGAGGGGAGATGGTTTCCTTGGGGCACGGGACCGGATAAGGTTAGCTCCGTTGCGATGGTAGATGGTTTCCTTGGGGCACGGGAACATTACGGTATGCACATTGTATTTGGGCGGGAAAGGCTTGGGATTGTGATGTGCTAAGGCGTGATTTGTCTCGGCGATCGGCTATCTAGCCCGTGACGTTGCAAAGTCATGTGTGGAGAGTATCCCGACGGGACAAGTCCCCTTACTGGGGAACTGACGAGAATGTCGAGCTTTGGGAAATCCCGGACGATTCCAGCTGGGTCCCACGGGGTCTCCTTCAATGGACTTGATCCCAATATTGGAGTCAGGCCTGAGTCGTCGTGACAGGTGGGGTCTAGCAAGGTTTCTTATTGGTTTGTTTGTGTGGCGGCTTGTACGCCATTTGGGGGAATTTAGAGTACCCTTGTGTTTGAGGCTTGAACGCCGATGAGGAATTTAGAGTACCCGATGTGATGATGTGTTAGAAGCATACACTTTAGGATGCCTTGGGTGAAACACGGGATTGCATTCATGCTGTATTGTAGGCCCCTTTATTATATGCTCAACCTAGAAATGTGTTTGCTGTATGAGACATAAAAAGCTATTTTACAGCTTTAAATGTATTTGTATTGTTGAATACAAAGTGCTGACCTGCAGGGTGATGGAGTGCCCTGGGGTCCATTAGGGACGACCGAGAGGAGTTGTATTGGTTACACAGTTGAGGTTAGCCTTTGCTGACCCACATTACAACCAAATTTTTACAGGGCAAGGATCGCAAGCAGGAGCAAGCTCGCCAGCCAAAAAGGCCTAAGCCGCATGAAGTGATCTTTCTATTATTTGCATGTATTCTGATTGAATGTTATGCTCCATGAAATGTAATCCGGCTTGCATGCCGAGGTAGCTTAGGAGTGCTTGTGCAAGTTTCTATTGTTTAATGATGCTTAAGTCTTGGACTTATGATGTGTAAGGCTCTAAGGCCATTTTGATACTCTTGGTTTGGTGGATAACTTCTCGTCTCAATTGTATGTTTCCGCTCTTGATGCCTGAGTTTTGAGTTTGGGTAGTTTACACATCATCTTTTAATGCTGAAGCTGTGGAGACTGTATGTTGATGTGCGAAAACAGCACCGGGGGACAGCTATCACCGAGGGGGTGATTGGGCCTCACAGGCTAGGTGAGGAGGAAGGAGAAGGTTGCGGAGGAAGGGAGAGGCTTGAGAGAAGAGGCGAGCCTTGATCAACAGAGAGGGTTGATCAAGAGGGGAAGAGGAGGGAGACCGGGAACGGTCGAGCTGACAGTAATCGCAACGGTTGCACTTGCAGGTTGAAAGCCGAGGAGAGCTGAGCTGAGCTGAGGGCAAGGCTTGCTGAGCAGAGGAGCAAGACTTGCTGAGCAGAGGAGCAAGGCTTGCTGAGCAGAGGGGCAAGGCTTGCTGAGCAGAGGAGAGAAGAGGGGGCCGCTAGCAGCGGCAACAACACACTTCGCCCGCCGCGGCCTAAATGCCACTCCTGCGACGGACTTTCCTTTTATTAAAAGCTAGAGGTTACAAGCTTACAAGTACACATTTGCAACAAATCAATAAAAGGGGTACAAGGAGAAGCTGGCGGCTAAGAGAGAAGAAAATGCCAGAAAGCAGAGGAGAGAAGCTGCCAGAGACTAAGTAAAATAGTCTGCTAGCTGCTGGAGGACTGGGAAACTGAGTCTGCAGAGCCTGCTGGCAAGCTGCTGAAGAGCTGTGGAGGACTGCGCGGACAGGAAACTGAGTCCGCTGAGCTTGCTGGAGAGGTGATGACGGACTGGAAAACGGAGTTCGCAGGGGCAGCTGGCAAGACTTGTCTCCACCACCAGGATCCCCCAATGAGAGGCTTCAGGGGGGTATTTATAGGCCCAGGGAAGTTCTTGAAGAAGCGGGGCCTAGTGACATCAGCATGACGACCTGCGCGGACTCCGCGGACTGCGATTTTGCGTCCGCCACCTTGACTGATGAAGCAAGCGGATCCTCCTGCATAGAGCTGGTGGTCGCCCCCTAGCGGGCGACCTGGGCGGACTCCAGGGGGAGTCCGCCCGGCGGGATGCCGGGGCCGCCCCCTAGCGGGCGGCCTGGGAGGACTCCAGGGGGAGTCCGCCCGGCGGGCTTGGCCGCCCCCTTGCGGGCGGCCTGGGCGGACTCCAGGGGGAGTCCGCCCGGCTGGTCGACGGGGCCGCCCCCTAGCGGGCGGCCTGGGCGGACTCCAGGGGGAGTCCGCCCGGCGGGCCTGGCCGCCCCCTTGCGGGTGGCCTGGGCGGACTCCAGGGGGAGTCCGCCCGGCTGGTCGCCGGGGCCGCCCCCTAGCGGGCGGCCTGGGCGGACTCCAGGGGGAATCTGCCCGGTGGGCCTGGCCGCCCCCTTGCGCGCGGCCTGGGCGGACTCCAGGGGGAGTCCGCCCGGCTGGTCACCGGGGCCGCCCCCTAGTGGGCGGCCTGGGAGGACTCCAGGGGGAGTCCGCCCAGCTGGCCTGGCCTCCCCCTTGTGGGCGGCCTGGGCGGACTCCAGGGGGAGTCCGCCCGGCTGGTCGCCGGGGCCGCCCCCTAGCGGGCGGCCTGGGCGGACTCCAGGGGGAGTCCGCCCGGCGGGCCTGGCCGCCCCCTTGCGGGCGGCCTGGGCGTACTCCAGGGGGAGTCCGCCCGGCTGGCGGGCAGAGGCCGCCCCGGGTGGGCGGCCTCGACGGACGGCGGCAGGAGGCCACCGCCTCTCGGGCAGCAGGGAGGTCGCCCCTGGTGGGCGACCCCGACGGATGGCGGCAGGAGACTGCCGCTCCTTGGGCTGATTAGGAGGTCGCTCCCGGTGGTGCTGTTGGCGAACTCATGCGAGGAAAAGCACTGCACGATTAGCGGACCTAACCGCATGTCCCGTGAGGGTGAGCCATGGGAACAGCCCGCCATCCCGCAGGGCACGCGGTTGCTAGGAAACCTAGGCGGACAGGGAAAACTGTCCGCATACGCGGGGACTTGTCGCGATCGAAAGGGAGAACCTAAGGGTCGCGACTAGCCAGCTGGCCACCTTGGGAAGGATCGCCGATTTCTGGGTTAACATAATCCCCACACTTTTTTAAGTTCCGAAGGGAACTTCGAAAAAGTTGGAGACCCACAAAAATCGTGATCCACCCCAAAGGAAAGAGAGGGGGAGGCAAGGAGAGATAGAACCTGAAGCCTCTCCTTACAAGCTTGGTGTTTCCTGTTTTATTTTCCTGAAAGAGGAAAATTAAGGGTAAGCACGTATGAGTGGTACATCGAGTGTGTACCTGAGTTTGATTTTGCAAAATGAAGAAGGCGCTTCTCCTGTAAAGTTCTGCAAAACAATAGTGAGGGAAAACAGAAAGGCATAACAACTTGCAAGTACCTGATAGAGGCTTGCAAGCACCTGTCATTCTCTGCAAAAAGAGAAGGGAAAAGAGTATACAAGGCCAGAAAAAATGAGTTACAAGTACCTGGAAGGAACTTTCAAATCTTTGGTGGTCTCTGCGAGAGAAGAGTTAAGAGTATGCATAGTACATGAAAGTAACTTGCAAGTACCTGAATGGAGCTTGCAAGTGTTGGTGACTTCTGCAAGAAGAGAGTTAGAGGCAGATATTGTATATAGAGATAAGCTGCAAGTACCTGAATGACTTGCAGATGTCTGCTAACCACTGCAAAGTGAAGAGTAAGCAGCAGAGATAAAATAATGATTTAAACTGCAAGTACCTGGATGAGGTTTGCTGGTGTCTGTTGTTCTCTACAAAGAGAAAAGTTAGAAGCAGACAATTTGCATATGAATGGAGCTTGCAAGCACCTGTGGAGAAGGCTTGCAAGGGTTTGCTAACCTCTGTGAGGAGAGAGATTAGAAGCAAATAAGACGCGAGGATAACCGCACCAGAACCATACCAAAAATGTTGATATGACTCGATTAATGTTTGACGCCATTAGACTTTGGCAAGAATAATGAGTAGCTCTGTAAATCTCCATATGATAGAGCTTGAGCAGGAAAAGTATATGAGGTGAGCATAAGCAAAGTGATTGCTGAAAATCTTTTTGAGATAACCCATGAAGGTTGATGAGATAGGGTCGATATGACCAAGTAGCAAGAGAAATGCCCGATGAACATTATCACGAAGTCCAGATTAATGAATCGAGCACTAGCTGTTGACATGGCTGGAAATCCTTTTGGCAGGTTGGATTAACCTGTTCACCTGTGAAAGGAGGGAAGAGAGAAAAGGAGGTCTGTACCCGGAATGACTAAAGAGGGTTGAATGCTGCCACAGGTGTTCCCCCTGGGCCTTATGCATCACTTGCCCGAAAAATCATCCCAAGTACAGTCCTACTCAAAGCGGGCTGGCCGCGCATCCTCAAGGAGGGGGGAAAAGGAAAAAGAGGTCCATATTCGGAATGACTAAGGAGGGTTGAATGCTGCCACAGGTGTTCCCCAGGGGCCTTATGCATCACTTGCCCGAAAAATCATTCCGAGCATGATCCTGCTCAAAGCGGGCTGGCCGCGCATCCTCAAGGAGGGCACAAAAGAGGAAAGCAAGGGAAAGGTCCTGAGAAGGACCGCTAGAAGGACCTCTCTCTCGCCTTGGGTACAAGCATCACTGATCAATGAGACGGGTTGCGCCAAGAGGCCTATCTTGTCTGTGTATTGATCAGTGGAGTTGTGAACCCGAGAAGGCACGGATCGAGGATACCGGAGAGTGCTTCGGCCACCACAGTTGAAGGATGAGCAAAGAGACAAGGCTACGCTTAATCGCCATTGCTTGTCCAGCGAAGATCATCCTAACCGTAGTGTATCCTATAAGACGCACAACAGAGCTAACACATGGGGCTCCCCTAGCACACACTCTGTGTCAGATGTTGGCTAGGATCCTAAGTCTGAAGCTCATTCCCGTGATTGAACTGTTCCCACTGCACACATGGGTATACTCCTGCCATGTGTGGTCGAAGCGGTAGTGCGAGAACAAACTACGGAGGGAACGTTTTAGGCTCGACGAAATCTCATTGGCGTAACGATCCTAAGAGAGGGAGAAGAGAGGAAGGAGCAACACAAGAAGGGAACTGTGTCAATACGGGATCCCTGAATAAAAGCTTTGCTGGAAAGCAAGTAAAGAACACTGAGAAGTGTTGTAATGAAAATGTTTGAAAAGGAGAGAGTGTAAGGGTTGAGATAACCCCTGTAGGTTGCAAGGAGCTCCGGAGGACTGTGAAGTCCATCGCTAGTATTGAATCCTCCCCAGCACACCCTCGTCGTTGGCATCGAAGCATTCGACTTCTCTGTTAACAACGAGGAGAGGAAATTCTTCGACTTGGCTCACCCCTCTTGAGGAGTGAGGAGCGTCTGAAATTTCTTTGCCCCTTGAAGTTGCTAGATCAGGGCGATCTTCTTTAATAAGCAAGTCATACATCTTGCCTTGCCGGAGCATCCTTTGCACAAGCTGGCGGAATGCTCGGCAGTCTTCTGTTCGATGGCCTGACTCTTTGTGGAATTCACAATAAGGCTCTGAGTTTCTAGACCTCTGATCGGTCGGTCGATAGGGCTTCTTGTAGTTTGCCCTATCTTTCATGATCTGGACTACTTCTTGCACGACGTCGTCGAGATCAGACTCATGCAAGTCATCGTCTTGCTCTTGTTGAACAGTTGCTGTTTGAGAAGGAGCTAGCGGCAGCAATGAGTCTTGAGCATTGTCTCGGCTTGGGAAGGAGTATCACTGGCGATGAAGCCTTCTCTCCTTCCTTGAGTAAGTTGGGGCGTGATTGCGAGGAGACCTTGGAGGATGCTTGCGGGAGGGATCCTCCTCGAATAGAAGTTTGGAGACGAAGCCTGGATTGCTCTTTTTGCCTCGGATGTATGAGTTGGCTAGAGCGATCAGCTCTTGGTATGTCCTTGGAGCGCGGACATTAGCTTCAAATTTGAGAGGCCCTTCGCGAAGACCGTGGATAAGAGCCACTCGGTACATTTCTTGATCAACGATTTCGATGTCCAGAATCTCTCTCTGGAATCGATCAACAAATTGAGACCAAGTTTCATCACTGCGCTGTCTGATCTCAAAGAGGGCTTCAGGACCGCCCTTTCTCTTGGAGGAGGTAGAGAATCTGAGAAGAAACTCCCTTCGAAGATCAAGGAAGGAAGCGATGGAGTGAGGACGGAGGCCATAGAACCAGTCCCTCACTTGCCCATCAAAAGAGGTAACAAGAAGCTTGCACTTGGTTGCATCTGAGAGAGTCTTGAGAGCAACGACTGACTCAAAAGCTTGGAGGTGCTTTACTGGATCTGTATCTCCAGTGTAGATTGGTAGTCGAGGCTCTCTGAAGTTTGCTGGAGTTGGCTCATGGCGGACACTCTCCGCGAATGGTGAAGGTTCTTCTTGCTCTCCTACAACATAGGGAAAGAAAGGAGCATAAGCTGCAGATGCAAAAGGAGCATGAGGATAACAAGGAAAAGTTGCTGCAGGAGGAGCAGGGGCAGGAGCTGAAGGGTAGGGATGACTTCCCTGAAAGTTGAGAACTCTAGCTGGACTTCCCCGGGCTGCTTCCCGGAAGAAGTTATGGCGAGCAGCGAACTCTTCATCTTGAGTCCGCAAAGGAGCTGCAGGCCCTTGCGGAAAGGTTGGAGTGTACGGGGGATAGAACGACGGGCAAGCTTGAGAGTAAGCTTGCTGACGCTCTGCTGTTGGTGTTGGGTTGATTGGAGCAGTTGGAGCAGCTGCTGGATGAGCGTAAAATTGCTGCGTTATAGCAGCAAGAACTTTGTTGATAGCTTGGAACTGTTGAGCATTCTCTCGACGCGACTGCTCAAAGGCTTCCCAGAGAGGATCTTCACTGGGACTTGGAGCATGGTTCTCGGCTGACTGATGGTCTGACATGGTTGGCTGTTGCTTTCACTGCCTGTTCTGATCTGAAGGTTTGCGCGTGAGCTGTACGGGTCCACGCTCACCGCACCAAATGTTGATGCGCGAAAACGGCACCGGGGGGACATCTATCACCGAGGGGGTGATTGGGCCTCACAGGCTAGGTGAGGAGGAAGGAGAAGGTTGCGGAGGAAGGGAGAGGCTTGAGAGAATAGGCGAGCCTTGATCAACAGAGAGGGTTGATCAAGAGGGGAAGAGGAGGGAGACCGGGAACGGTCGAGCAGACAGTAATCGCAACGGTTGCACTTGCAGGTTGAAAGCCGAGGAGAGCTGAGCTGAGCTGAGGGCAAGGCTTGCTGAGCAGAGGAGCAAGACTTGCTGAGCAGAGGAGCAAGGCTTGCTGAGCAGAGGGGCAAGGCTTGCTGAGCAGAGGAGAGAAGAGGGGGCCGCTAGCAGCGGCAACAACACACTTCGCCCGTCGCGGCCTAAATGCCACTCCTGCGACGGGCTTTCCTTTTATTAAAAGCTAGAGGTTACAAGCTTACAAGTACACCTTTGCAACAAATCAATAAAAGGGGTACAAGGAGAAGCTGGCGGCTAAGAGAGAAGAAAATGCCAGAAAGCAGAGGAGAGAAGCTGCCAGAGACTAAGTAAAATAGTCTGCTAGCTGCTGGAGGACTGGGAAACTGAGTCTGCAGAGCCTGCTGGCAAGCTGCTGAAGAGCTGTGGAGGACTGCGCGGACAGGAAACTGAGTCCGCTGAGCTTGCTGGAGAGGTGATGACGGACTGGAAAATGGAGTCCGTAGGGGCAGCTGGCAAGACTTGTCTCCACCACCAGGATCCCCCAATGAGAGGCTTCAGGGGGGTATTTATAGGCCCAGGGAAGTTCTTGAAGAAGCGGGGCCCAGTGACATCAGCATGACGACCTGCGCGGACTCCGCGGACTGAGATTTTGCGTCCGCCACCTTGACTGATGAAGTAAGCAGATCCTCCTGCAGAGAGCTGGAGGTCGCCCCCTAGCGGGCGACCTGGGCGGACTCCAGGGGGAGTCCGCCCAGCGGGATGCCGGGGCCGCCCCCTAGCGGGCGGCCTGGGCAGACTCCAGGGGGAGTCCGCCCGGCGGGCTTGGCCGCCCCCTTGCGGGTGGCCTGGGCGGACTCCAGTGGGAGTCCGCCCGGCTGGTCGCCGGGGCCGCCCCCTAGCGGGCGGCCTGGGCGGACTCCAGGGGGAGTCCGCCCGGCGGGCCCGGCCGCCCCCTTGCGGGCGGCCTGGGCGGACTCCAGGGGGAGTCCGCCCGGCTGGTCGCCGGGGCCGCCCCCTAGCGGGCGGCCTGGGCGGACTCCAGGGGGAGTCCGCCCGGCGGGCCTGGCCGCCCCCTTGCGGGCGGCCTGGGCGGACTCCAGGGGGAGTCCGCCCGGCTGGTCGCCGGGGCCGCCCCCTAGCGGGCGGCCTGGGCGGACTCCAGGGGGTGTCCGCCCTGCTGGCCTGGCCGCCCCCTTACGGGCGGCCTGGGCGGACTCCATGGGGAGTCCGCCCGGCTGGTCGCCGGGGCCGCCCCCTAGCGGGCGGCCTGGGCGGACTCCAGGGGGAGTCCGCCCGGCTGGATGCCGGGGCTGCCCCCTAGTGGGCGGCCTGGGCGGACTCCAGGGGGACTCCGCCCGGCAGGCCTGGCCGCCCCCTTGCGGGCGGCCTGGGCGGACTCCAGGGGGAGTCCGCCCGGCTGGCGGGCAGAGGCCGCCCCGGGTGGGCGGCCTCGACGGACGGCGGCAGGAGGCCGCCGCCTCTCAGGCAGCAGGGAGGTCGCCCCTGGTGGGTGACCCCGACGGATGGCGGCAGGAGATTGCCGCTCCTTGGGCTGATTAGGAGGTCGCTCCCGGTGGTGCTGTTGGCGAACTCCTGCGAGGAAAAGCACTGCACGATTAGCGGACCTAACCGCATGTCCCGCGAGGGTGAGCCATGGGAACAGCCCGCCGTCCCGCAGGGCACGCGGTTGCTAGGAAACCTAGGCGGACAGGGAAAACTGTCTGCATACGCGGGGACTTGTCGCGATCGAAAGGGAGAACCTAAGGGTCGCGACTAGCCAGCTGGCCACCTTGGGAAGGATCGTCGATTTCTGGGTTAACACTGTATATTTTAGTGCCCCGGCTAGACCCATATTATACGGTCATTACAGGGGAGGTGGTACATGCATTACATTTAATAGATGAATCTCACGGCCATCAAAGCTGAGCACCTAGGCTTATAGCTCACATACTAGCCACACAATCTCTGGGAGACTGGCTTCGTAAACAAATACTATCTAGGAGCTATCGCCAGCGACAGACACTATCGCCTAACGTTAACAACAAAATTTCTCTTCCTCTACCCAGACTCAGCCACAACTGGAACATCTGTCCAACAAGACCTACAACATCCTATAGTGCCAAAAAACTGTGCATTCATAAAATATAGCTCATTAAGAGCAATCGCCAGCGATACCCACTGTCACCAGGTGATATCCAACGATTATCACAACCATGGTATTTTCTGGGTATTTTCCTGGAGCGCACCTCCAGTACTTACTGCTCCTCCAATTCACAGGCACAACCTTCAGACTCCATAAACAACCCGTTTATACTCTGAGTCTTCTTCGGCATGAAAAATAAAACATCACCAATCCAGACTAATTTATCTAGATGAGCTTCACACAGCATGCCTATTCGGTACTACGATTTCCGGATATATATGCAAAACTATTCGGGGATATCACGTATCAACCCATCGAAATTCCCTCATTTTTTCACCTTTTGTGGGGGATTCCATGCCTATGCAAAAAGGAGGACTTCACTTGTCCATGAAGGAAATTGTTACCCTTATTGATCGCCTAGGAGCATTGTCCATGTTCTTTGATCCGGACGGAACTGATTATCACAGCTTCCTCTCCGCAGATCTAGCGTCGACTTGCAATTCTGATCACAAGTACACCTTGGATCGCTTCTCCTCTTCCCTCAAGAATCTCAAAAACTAAGAGAGAGTGTATAAGATAGAAAAATAAGAATGAAATCTCAAAGCCAACCCTTAAAAGCGAGCTACCACCATGCTGTATCTACTACCGCCGCGTGGTATCGGAGGCGGTTGCTACTTGGCCCAATGGACATCGCTATGTTGCCCAAAACAACCTCCACCTTACTGCCACGTGGTAGGCTATCGCCGGTGTTAAATTTCTACCACCGAGCGGTACCTTCTCGAGACATAAGTCAATTTAATCAGTTATCGCCGCGCGTTAGCTCACTACTGCCGTACGGTAGTCACTCAATGATTCATCAAGGGTGTTGAGTGTGTCAAGTGATATCGCTAAGTCATAGCTCACTACCGCCGCGCGGTAGTCACTCAACGCTTCGTCAAAAGCATTGAGTGCGTCGAGTGATATCGCCACACAATACCTTTCTACCGCTGCGCGGCAGATACCCGTGATGCCAGACAATTTAATTCAATAGCTAATGCCGGCGTAAACACTACCACCGTGCGTTAACTTCCAATCCTTACTTTTTAAGGATTTTTGGGACCTTATAAATCTCCCCTCCTTTAAGAAATTTCGTCCCAAAATTTTATTCATTGAAAGGAAATCAATACATCAACTTACAACATTAATTTACAAAAACAACTTTTAAAATTCCTCTCGTATGATTTGATCATGCTCCCATGTCAGTTCTTCATGGCCACAATTGCTCCAACGGACTTTTCCATCCCGATTGATTTGTTACGTAGCTATTTGATCTCCATATCCTCGATACGAATGGGTATAACTTTCTTCGTTAGCCCACTATCCACCGGTACCTAACCACCCAAAATTACTTGCGTAGGCATTTGCAAAGCCTTCCGTAACACCAAGATATGAAACACATCATGCAAACCACTTAGCTCCGTCGAAAGAGCCAGTCGATAAGCAGCTTCACCAACTCATTTAATCACTTCAAATGGACCGAAGTATCTTAGACTCAACTTTTTCAAGCATTGAATCCTGCACATACCTTTAAATGGCTTTATTTTTAGATATACCCAATCACCCTCCACAAAATCCACGTTTTGGTGCTTGGCATTGTAGTACTTTGTGAAAGAAATAGAGTACCTAAACACCTAGAGGGGGGGGGGGGTGAATAGGTGACCTAATCCTTTTTACACTTTAATGGCAGCAAACAGTTAATATCACAGATTTCTGACTATGTTATCACAGCAAACAAACAGCATACACAACAAATCACAACACAGCACAGCAGACACAGTGATTTATAGTGGTTCCCCAAGCTTTGGGTACATCCACTTTCCCCCTTCGCCTATCTAGCAGTGTACTAGATTCGGCCTAACTTCTCCACTAGCTCAGAACCCAAACTGGTTCCTACACCTCAGGCCCAAAGCCTTACAACTCAGCTTTTCCACAAAGCCTACACTCAGCCACAAGGCCTACACTCAGCCAATCAAGGCCTACACTCAGCCCACAAGGCCTACACTCAGCCAACAAGGCCTACACTCAGAGATGTCAATCTCCTACACTCAGGCTCTCAAGCCCTACCCTCAGCCTTTATAATTATAGGCTTACAATTCACTCAGATCCAAAGGATCCTACAAGATAAAATGATTACAGAAATAATAACTCAACAACTCAGAAACAAGAGAGGGGAGTTGAGAGTTTCTTGATGAGTTCTTGGAAGAACTCAGCTGGATTCAATCTGACTTAGCTTTCTTCAAAGCTTCTTGAGTAGAACTGAATAAGACTGATTCCTTCTGCAGTTGTTCCTTGACCTCTGCCACTTAGAATTTAGAATAGATCTGAACCCTTCTTCTCAGCCTAGTTCCAACGGCTGATTTCTTGGATGGAGCCCTCTCTCTCCAACTTCTTAGATCTGCACTTGGACTGCAAGATCTTCTTGATTAGATACTCTGTGTACCACTTTAATAACTTGTTCTTCAACAATGTGATCAACACTCTGAATGACAGTTTTTGTAAACTGTATGTGCCTATTTATAGGCCTTCTTCATGGTAACCGGCTGGTCCGGTTCATAACTGTCTTCTGACATCTCTGACAGGTGTTGTAGACCGGCTGGAACGGCAGCTGTCAAGTCATCCAGTCATTTCTTGAAAATCTCTAACTGTCTGAAAGTGTCGAGACTTTCTGTCTTTAAGTGTCGACACTTATAGACCAAGTGTCGACACCAGTTGTGTAAGTGTCGACACAAGTCTACAAGGTGTCGACACAACTTCTTGTATGTCTCGACACAGATTCTTCTTCATGTGTCGACACTGAAATTGAGTGTCGACACAAGTACTTGATCTTCTGTAACTTACTGAATTCTTCTAAGTGTCGACACATCTCTTTTGTGTCGACACATCTTCTTGTGTTGAATCTGTTACGTGTCGACACTGCTTCTTGGTGTCGACACATAGTCTTCTATGTTGATACTTGCTAAGTGTCGACACAGCTCCTTGTGTCGACACTTGATTCTTCTGTCGAGACTTCAGCTGAGTGTCGACACATTCCCTTAGTGTCGACACTTGTACTTAGAATATTTTGGAGATAATTCTGTTCTTTGCTAAGTGTCGACACAGCTCCTTGTGTCGACACTTTCTTCAAGTGTTGAGTCTTCAGCTGTGTGTCGACACATTGTTCTGGGTGTCGACACATACTTCAAATGCTGACTCTTCTGTTGAGTGTCGACACATTGTGCTGGGTGTCGACACTTACTTCAAGTGCTGACTCTTCTGCTTAGTGTCGACACATTGTGCTGAGTGTCGACACTTGTACTTAGTCTCTGCAGACTTTTGCTGAGTGTTGACACTGCTCCAAGTGTCGACACTATCTGGTGTAGACTCAGCTTCACTGGGTGTCGACACAGCTCCTTGTGTCGACACTTTCTGTCTGCACTTTTCTGCATTGAGTGTTGACACTGCTCCTTGTGTCGACACTTTCTGTCTGATGTCGACTCTGCATCCCAGGTGTCGACACAATGACTCCAAGTGTCGACACTGCTTGTCTGGGTGTCAACACAAGCCTTCTTAAGTGTCGACACTTTCCCTCTGGGTGTCGACACATGGACTTAGAAATTTTTGCTTTATTCCTGCAAATACTTAACCTGCACATGTAACTCAAACTTCATCAAATACATTTTGATGTATATCATTGAGTTGGGTGAGGCTTCTTCAAATCAGGTACATTTGACCAATGTACCCAACAATCTCCCACTATTTGGAGAAGTCATAACCCTTAGTCAATGATATACACCATTCATAATAAAAATTACAAAATGATGTAAAGTAGGTTATATTCAGCAGGGTAAACATGTATAAATCACACATGTATACACATACATCAACACAGAACAAATAAGAAATAGACATATTCACAGAACAATCATGAAATATATTGATCACATATTGTTCTAACATTTGTCTTATACATTTTCAGTGGTTCACAAAAATGTTTTACATTCAAAAGATTACAAAATAATCTTCAAGTACATTCTTAAACTATTTCTGTTCTGGTTCCTTGATAACTATTCCCTTGCCAGCTTGGACTTTAGCTTGGACAGCAGCATCAGCAGTTTCAGCATCAGCAGGCTTATTGCATTTCAGATCTTTCTTTTTAAGCTCTTCAGCTTTGATCTTCTGCCTCTCAAAATAATGGTATGGCTTAGGAAAGTACTTGCTAGGCTCCACTGCAGTAGGAGGTAGCTTTCCCATCTTTGCCTTCCTTCTATACTGAACTATTGCTTCCTGCCTGATCTCATGTTTTCTCCATTCAGCTTCAGAGAACCACTTGTTCCTGTCATGAGTGTTATCCTTGGCAGCTTTCCAGGCAGTTAATATTATATTCCTAGAGGTAGTGCTCCACTGTTCAAAGTCTGGCCTTTGTTCTGCTTGTTCCCTAAACCTCTTCTTAGACAACCTTGTCTCTTCCTCCTTCTGTAATGCCTCTTGCATGGCTTCAGTAATAGGCTGAACCACTTTATCCAGAATAACATTAGACTTCCCTTCAGTTGGGCTATACATCTGATGAATATCAGCTTGCACCATGTCAAAATCTTGTGGAGGATATATCACTTGAGCTACCTCTGGTTGCTCACCTCCAAGATATGCAGTTTGAATCCCAGATTCAGCAACATTGTCATCATCACAAAGTGGAGGATAGCCCAGTGTAGCTCTGATGGAATTAGATATCCATTTGGCATGATCAGAGCTAGCTTTGACTAAAACTCTCTCCCCCTTTATGACTTCTCTAGCCACATGATCTCTGACATCATCCTTTTGAAATCTTATTTGACTATCCAAGTATCTGATTCCCTCTTTAAAGAATGGTTTGAGCTTTTGAAGTTGTTCAGAGATGGCTTTCTGGGAGGCTTGGATTGCAGACTTAACAGCAGAAATTTCTTCTTGAAACACTTTATCAAATTCAGCTTTAATAGCAGCAGTGGAAGTAGAAGGTTCAGCAGCCTTGTTCTTCAATTCAGTGACTATAGCATTATGTGAAGTAGTTAAATTGTCATTCATCCTTAGCTGATTTTCAAGCACATATCCTTGCTTCAATGCTATGTCATCCACTTGTGCTTTGATCTTTTCCTGGTGAGTTGCAAGATAGACTACTGCATTCCCACCCTTGTGGAAGCAGTCAGTCATCTCCTTCTTGTTCTGGTTCATTTCAAACATTATTGATTTAATATCTTGGGCAAGATCAAACTGTAAAGACTTCTGCCCTTCATCCACATAAGCCTCTATGGCTTTTCTATGTTCATCCAGTTTTATCTGCAGGGCAATCATTAAAGCACTATAATCAGCAGTTGGAGCTTGCTGAACTATAGACTATGGTGCAATTGATTGTAAAGCCTTTTTGTAACTTTGACTCCTTCTCTTGAAGACATACAGTTTCTTCTTCTTTGCCCTAGCACTCTCCTCATCTTCAGAGGCAGAAGTGCTGGCTATGTCAACCCTATCCTTAGGGCTTTGAGGCTTCTCTTTCTGCACTTCAGGTGCCTTCTTAGTTTCCTGCCTAATAGGCTCTTCCAGAACTTGTACTTGCTCCCCCTCAAGAGCAACATTCTCTTCTGCAGCAGTATCAGCTTCCTTATCAAAATCTGCTTGATCCAGATTTAGGAACAAGTCTTCCATTGTGTATTCTGGTGGTGAAGAAGCTGGAGAAGTTCTTGGTTCTTCAACCACAGGATCAGGAATCACTTGTACAGCAGATGTGTCATCTTCAACAACATCTGGTACTGGACTATCCAGCTGAGTTTGCTGAGGAACATCAGATAAATCAACATCCTCTATAAGATATTCTAAAGTATTTAGGTCAGTGAGTACCTCTTGTATGATGGTGGTGGCTTGCTCACTTTCCAGTGTAGATGGTGCTTCTACAACTGGAGGCTCCCCCTGGCTGTGATCCCTGTGGATGGGGCTAGCTAGAGGCAGCTCCCCTGGATCTCAACAGCCACTTGAGGAGCAGGAGATTTCACTGCAGTCTCTTCCTCTTGGTCATCTGGAGTGAAAACAACTTGTTCTTCACTTTCAGAACTGCTGGAGGACTCTTGTGCCACTGGAGTAGTTTTTCTCTTTTTCGTTGGATGAATCTCCTTCTCAGTAACTGTCTTCTCTGGGGTTGGCATTTCCTTGGACAACACCCTGTCCCATCTAGAAAAGATCCTTAGATCCATCTTCCTCATGTGGTTTATCTTGCTGCCTGCAGCAGTACTCATGACCTTTGGTATCACACCAGCAAGGTAGAGACTTAAGATTCTGCCCAGGTTGGGCTTCTTCATACTTTCCTTAATCTTGTCAAACATTATAACTGACCAATCAGTTCTTATAGTGAAGATAATTCTTGTCATTATACTGAACATGGAGGCAGACACTCTGTCATGCCCTCCTGGCTTACTGAGTAAGACTTTTCCCACTATCTCAGACAGGAATTTGCCTTGGCTGTTCATGCCTTTCCTGTTAAACACAGAACTAATCTTCATTCTAGGATCCAGTCCACACCAGGTTAGAGCTTCCCTGGTCTTGGATGCAGTGACTTCTTCTTCATCTTGAGTTTTTGGAAGCTGTAGAATCTTCCTTAGACTCTTTGGTGATACCTTAACCCTTGCACCATGAACTCTGGATTTGATTTTGTATCCAGATTCATCTATCTGAGCTCCATTTAGGAATTCAAGAACCTCTTTCTTCCAAATCTTTGTAGGTTCAGAAACTAAGTATTCTAGTCCAGAATCGGCGACTAGGGTTACGAACGACTTGATTTCTTGATCTGCATTGTCGAACGTGCCGCACACTAGCTCATATCCTTCGTTAACATTCTCCTCAAGCTTAGGTGCCATTAGGGTTTGTAGAAATTGTCTTTAGAAAAGAGAGGTGTCGACACAGTAGTTTTGGTCTTGAAACTTTGAAAGCATGTCGACAAACAAAGTCAGAACCCTATTTATACCTTTCTGATTTTGAAGATGAACAGGCGGGACAGCTAACTTAAAATGTGTCGACACTGGCAATAAGTGTCGACACAGACTTATAATGTCTCGACACATATGTGTCGACATAAGTTTAGTCAACAGATTTTATGTGTCGACACTTGGTTATGTGTCGACACAACATAACTCGACACATTGTCGAGACTTTACTTAGAAAATTCTGAGTAAAACTTAAGTGTCGACACCACATTAGATGTATCGACACCTACTTGACATGTGTCGACACTAACATTCTGAAGTGTCGACACCAACATCCTAGATGTGTCGACACCTTTTTCCTGAAGTGTCGACACCACTATTCTGTGTCGACATAGACTTGTCTATGTGTCGACACCTTTTTACTTGGGCATTTTCAATTCTATAAACTTATTATAAGTTTATCATTCCGAGTTCAATTTTAAATCTATTGAACTTAGCTTCTTCTAGGGGCTTAATATACATATCAGCTAGTTGTTCATCTGTTTTAACATATTCAAGTACAATATCATTTCTTTCTACATGCCCCCTAAGAAAGTGATATTTAATTTCAATATGTTTTGTCCTACTATGGGATACAGGATTATTAGCTATGGAAATAACACTAGTAGAATCACAGAAAAGTGGAGTTCTACTTAACTGAAATCCATAGTCCTCTAGCTGATGTTGTATCCACAGAAGTTGAGCACAGCAACTTCCTGCAGCCACATACTCTGACTCTGCTGTGGAGATAGCCACACTGGTTTACTTTTTGCTACTCCATGAAATTAGTCTCCCACCTAGGAATTGACAGGTTCCAGTAGTGCTTTTTCTATCTTCTTTGCATCCTGCAAAGTCTGCATCTGAATAACTTGTTAGATCAAAATCTCCATTCCTAGGGTACCAGAGGCCTAGATAGGGAGTGCCCTTTAGATATCTCAATATTCTCTTGACTGTAGTCAAATGAGACTCTTTGGGGCAGGCTTGATACCTTGCACAAACACATGTAGCATACGTGATGTCTGGTCTACTAGCAGTCATGGTACTGGATGAATCCATACCATACTTCCTTATGAGTTCTAGGGTGAACTTGGACTGACAAATGGATAAACCACTCTCAGTCTGTTTAACTTGGAGACCCAAGAAAAACTTCAGCTCTCCCATACTACTCATCTCAAACTGACCTTGCATAAGTTTTGCAAACTTTTTGCAAAGGCTGCTTTCAGTAGACCCAAATATAATGTGATCTACATATATTTGGACTAGTATAATTTTGCCTCTAGATTCCCTAAGGAATAGAGTCTTATCTATTTTCCCCCTTGAGAACTTGTTCTCAATGAGGAAACTAGATAGGGTTTCATACCAAGCCCTAGGGGCTTGCTTTAACCCATATAAAGCTTTCCTAAGTCTATAGACATGATGAGGTAAAGTAGAATCTACAAAACCTGAGGACTGTTCCACATAGACTTCTTCCTTAAGATTACCATTCAAGAATGCTGACTTGACATCCATTTGGTAAACCTTAAATCCTTGATAGGTTGCATAGGCCAAGAACATCCTTATGGCTTCCAGTCTGGCTACTGGAGCAAAGGTTTGATCAAAATCAATACCTTCTTCTTGCCTATATCCTTTAGCAACTAGTCTTGCTTTATTCTTAATGATGACCCCTTGTTCATCCATCTTATTCCTGTAGATCCACTTGGTTCCTAATATATTGTGGTCTTTAGGTTTAGGAACCAGTTCTCAAACCTTGCATCTCTTGAATTGATTGATTTCTTCTTACATAGCCTCAATCCAAAGTGGGTCTTTGATGGCTTCTTCAAACTTTTTAGGTTCTACCTGGGATAGAAAGCTGGAGTAGACTGCTGTATTCATGTTTTTGCTCCTGGTTTGTACCCCTTGTCTTGGATCTCCAATAATCTGCTCTACTGGATGATCTCTAAGATGCCTATTGGCTGGAGGCATCCTGACTTCTGGTTGAACCTCTTCAGCATCTCCATCATGCTGTACTCCTTGTATTTCTTCTGTAATTGGCACATGTAGTTCTCCCCCTGGACAACAGCTACTCTCCTCTACTTGCTGTCTTGCAGCAGGTACTTCTTCTATAGTAAGCTTGTCCATTTTCTTTTTTAACCCTGTGGGGCTGCATACAGAACTAGACAACTCATTGTTAATAAGTTTTGTCTCATCAAAAACTACATGAACAGTCTCTTCTACAACTTGTGTAGTCAAGTTGTAGACTCTATAAGCCTTACTGTTATTGCTGTACCCAACAAAAATTCCCTCTTGGGACTTGGCAGCAAACTTAGTCAAGTAAGACTTACCATTGTTAAGTATGAAGCATTTGGAACCAAAGATCCTGAAATAGGATAGGTTTGGTTTCCTACCTTTCACAACTTCATAGGGGGTCTTATTGAGGCCTTTAGTTATGGTAGCCCTATTGATAACATGGCATGCAGTGTTAACTGCTTCAGCCCAGAAATACTCTGGTAGTGATGTATCACTCAATAGGGTCCTACCAGCCTCTATCAAGGTTCTTTTCTTCCTCTCATCAATGCCATTTTGCTGAGGTGTTCTAGGTGAAGAGAATTCTTGAAATATCCCAAAGTCTTCACATAGTTTTGTCATGCTATCAGGTTGAAACTCAGTACCATGGTCACTTCTAATTTTGACCACTGTACTATTTAGTTCATTCTGAATTTGCTTGACAAAGTTATAGAAAACATTAGGTGTTTCAGATTTCTGTCTTAAGAAGAACACCCAGGAAAACCTTGAGTAGTCATCTACAACTACAAAGGTATAGACCTTCCTACCTAAGCTGTGAACTGGCATTGGACCAAAGAGATCCATATGCAAGAGGTATAAACACCTCACAGCATCCTTGTTTTCTATGCTTCTAAAGGTGGATTTAGTCTGCTTGCCCTTTTGACAAGCTGAACAAATACCATCTTTAACACACTTAACTTGAGGACCATTCCTCACTAACTCTTTGCTAAAGAGTTTGCTAATAGTCTTGTAGTTAAGATGGGCTAGCCTCTTGTGCCATTTGACACAATGAGAGACTGTCTCATCAGCTACAAGACAAACTGGAGAACCATTGTTCTCAATCATAATGTCTAGGCAGTAGACATTCCTTTTCCTATAACCTGTCAAAATGATCTCTTGATCACTTGACCTCTTGATATGACAACCATTTTTAACAAATGAGATGTCATACCCTACATCACTTAATTGACTTATACTTATTAGGTTGTGTTTCAACCCTTTAACATAAGCCACTTGAGTAATGGTAACCAAGTTTGTAGAAATGTTACCAAACCCTTTGATGATTCCTTTTTCAGAACCACCAAAGGTTACTTTTGGACCATCTTTTATTGGAATATAGTCCTTTAGTAATCCTCTAGTTCCAGTCATATGTCTGGAACATCCACTGTCCAAGTACCATGTTGGGGTATGGCCACTTGGACTTACCTGCAAAACAGATTTAATGAACCTTAGAACCCAAAAAATTCTTGGGTCCTTGGTATTTGTTAGTTTGCAACTTGACAAAGCTACCAACTGGCTTTCCAACAGGTAGTTTGGTACTCACTTTGGCATTAGCATTGTGCCAACAGTCCATTGCAAAATGGCCAACTTTGCCACAGCACCAGCATTCAAACTTGTTGTACCTTTGCTTAGGTACAGTCTTTGCTGTCTTATTTACAGCAGACTTGTTGAATGTTGGGCTTTGACCTTGGACTTAGACTTGAACTGCTCAGTCCCTGCAGTCTAATAAAGCCCAATCCAGCCTTGCCTTTATGATGAACAAATTCATCAATTAAAGGTAGCACTGACTTAGGTTTTGAAAACCTAGCAACAAGCTCTCTCTCTTTCTGAAGTTTGATCTCCAGACTCTTAACTTGATCATTCTTAAAGGTGATAGTCCCCATCTGAATCACTGTTATGTGTTTCAGCCTGGCTATCTAATTAAGTTTTTGATCAATTAGCTTCTCAGAATCTGTTGCAGCAGCTTTAAGATCAGCAATTGCCTTTGCCTGACTTTTGGCTAGGGACTCACTTTTCTTGTAAGCTTGCAACATCACCTTATATTCATCTATAAGCTGATGAATATCATCCTCAGACTCAGATACATTCTCATCACTTGATGATGATGAATCTGATTCTGTACTAGAACAAGAGACTGAACTTAGAGTTGAACATTGTACCTTACTGGGTCCTGGCTGTTCCAGGATTTTGTCTTGCTCTGTCAAAGCCATTAGCCCTTGGCATTGACTGTCTTCTTGTTCATAAATAGACTCCATGATCTGCATGAATTCTTCTTCTTCTTCTTCTTCAGCAAACAGCCCTATGTAGGCCTCAGCCTCAGACTCAGTTTCTGAAGAAGAGATATCTGATAGAGTCTTCTCCTTCTTGGAAACAAAAGACTTCTCTTTCTTGCCTTTGAAATGAGTCTTTTTCCTGTCACCAGATTCTTTCCTCTTTTCAGGACAGTCTGCAATAACATGGCCCTATCTATTGCAGCAATAGCACACTATCTTAGAACCAGTTGCCTTGCTTGACTTTGTCCTCTTCCTGTCTTTCTTTGAAGGCTTTTTCTCCTGATAAAAGACTTCCTTTCCCTTTGAAGTAGAAGGTCTTGACCTCCACTGTTTCTTTTTCAAGAATTTCTGAAAGTGTCTAGTGAAGGCAGCAAAGTCTTCATCACTTTCACTGATTTCTGACTTGGTGCTGACTGTTTCATCTGACTCTGATTCAGCAATCTTTGGAGGTGGAGTTGATGACTTATTCCTGCACTTTCTGGGGACATCTATCTTGAAAGCAACTATTATTTCCTTGTGTTCAATTCTTGTTGATTTCTCCTCCTCTTTTCTCACTGTCAACTGCATCTCATATGACAATAACTTGCCAAACAGTGTAGGAGGAGGAATTTCCCCCAACTTAGCCATTTCTCTAATGACACAAATCTTTGTGTCCCAATCTTTGGTTAGGGACCTTAAGAACTTGTCATTTAGTTCATAGTTACTGAACTCTCTTCCATAAGACATGAGTTCATTCACTATTCTGTAGAACTTCTTGTAGCACTCAGTTATGCTATCACCCTTTCCTTGTCTAAAACTCTCATACTCTTGATTTAGCAAGGATTTTCTATCTTGCCTAACTTCTTCAGATCCTTCCATATACACTATAAGAGTGTCCCACATTTCTTTGGCTGTCTTACAGTGTATAAGATTCTGAAAGGTTGCATCATCTATGACACTTACTATAATGTTTTGTGCCCTCTTGTCAGTGGTAGTTAGGACAATCTCATCCTTAGTCATCTCAGAGAAATCCTTTGGGGTTCTCTGATTTGCATCTAGAACTGAAATCTTCATGGGCACATAAGGCCCTTCCTTTACTGTGATGTAGATTCTAGGGTCTGAGGCCTCCATAAACAGCCTTACCCTTTCTTTCCATATGCAAAAGATTTCCTTTCTGCATATAGGTAATTTCATGGAACCCAATTCCTTGTGATTCTCTGTGGAACCCATTTCTTGATTTTCTTGAATCTGTAAACTGACTTAGTTTGAATCTGCCAATCAGGATCTCCTCAGACTGTTAGTCCTTGTTTTGAGGAACCTCCCTCTGATACCACTTGAAAGAAATAGAGTACCTAAACACCTAGAGGGGGGGGGGGTGAATATGTGACCTAATCCTTTTTACACTTTAATGGCAGCAAACAGTTAATATCACAGATTTTTGACTATGTTATCACAACAAACAAACAGCATACACAACAAATCACAACACAGCACAGCAGACACAGTGATTTATAGTGGTTCCCCAAGCTTTGTGTACATCCACTTTCCCCCTTCGCCTATCTAGCAGTGTACTAGATTCGGCCTAACTTCTCCACTAGCTCAGAACCCAAACTGGTTCCTATACCTCAGGCCCAAAGACTTAAAACTCAGCTTTTCCACAAAGCCTACACTCAGCCACAAGGCCTACACTCAGCCAATCAAGGCCTACACTCAGCCAACAAGGCCTACACTCAGCCAACAAGGCCTACACTCAGAGATGTCAATCTCCTACACTCAGGATCTTAAGCCCTACCCTCAGCCTTTATAATTATAGACTTACAATTCACTCAGATCCAAAGGATCCTACAAGATAAAATGATTACAGAAATAATAACTCAACAACTCAGAAACAAGAGAGGGGAGTTGAGAGTTTCTTGATGAGTTCTTGGAAGAACTCAGCTGGATTCAATCTGACTTAGCTTTCTTCAAAGCTTCTTGAGTAGAACTGAATAAGACTGATTCCTTCTGCAGTTGTTCCTTGACCTCTGCCACTTAGAATTCAGAATAGATATGAACCCTTCTTCTCAGCCTAGTTTCAACGGCTGATTTCTTGGATGGAGCCATCTCTCTCCAACTTCTTAGATCTGCACTTGGACTGCAAGATCTTCTTGATTAGATACTCTGTGTACCACTTTAATAACTTGTTCTTCAACAATGTGATCAACACTCTGAATGACAGTTTCTTTAAACTGTATGTGCCTATTTATAGGCCTTCTTCATGGTAACCGGCTGGTCCGGTTCATAACTATCTTCTGATATCTCTGACAGGTGCTGTAGACCGGCTGGAACGGCAGCTGTCAAGTCATCCAGTCATTTCTTGAAAATCTCTAACTGTCTGAAAGTGTTGAGACTTTCTGTCTTTAAGTGTCGACACTTATAGACCAAGTGTCGACACCAGTTGTGTAAGTGTCGACACAAGTCTACAAGGTGTCGACACAACTTCTTGTATGTCTCGACACATATTCTTCTTCATGTGTCGACACTGAAATTGAGTGTCGACACAAGTACATGATCTTTTGTAACTTACTGAATTCTTCTAAGTGTCGACACATCTCCTTTGTGTCGACACATCTTCTTGTGTTGAATCTGTTACGTGTCGACACTGCTTCTTGGTGTCGACACATAGTCTTCTATGCTGATACTTGCTAAGTGTCGACACAGCTCCTTGTGTCGACACTTGATTCTTCTGTCGAGACTTCAGCTGAGTGTCGACACATTCCCTTAGTGTCGACACTTGTACTTAGAATATTTTGGAGATAATTCTGTTCTTTGCTAAGTGTCGACACAGCTCCTTGTGTCGACACTTTCTTCAAGTGTTGAGTCTTCAGCTGTGTGTCGACACATTGTTCTGGGTGTCGACACATACTTCAAATGCTGACTCTTCTGTTGAGTGTCGACACATTGTGCTGGGTGTCGACACTTACTTCAAGTGCTGACTCTTCTGCTTAGTGTCGACACATTGTGCTGAGTGTCGACACTTGTACTTAGTCTCTGCAGACTTTTGCTGAGTGTCGATACTGCTCCAAGTGTCGACACTATCTGGTGTAGACTCAGCTTCACTGGGTGTCGACACAGATCCTTGTGTCGACACTTTCTGTCTGCACTTTTCTGCATTGAGTGTCGACACTGCTCCTTGTGTCGACACTTTTTGTCTGATGTCGACTCTGCATCCCAGGTGTCGACACAATGACTCCAAGTGTCGACACTGCTTGTCTGGGTGTCGACACAAGCCTTCTTAAGTGTCGACACTTTCCCTCTGGGTGTCGACACATGGACTTAGAAATTTTTGCTTTATTCCTGCAAATACTTAACCTGCACATGTAACTCAAACTTCATCAAATACATTTTGATGTATATCATTGAGTTGGGTGAGGCTTCTTCAAATCAGGTACATTTGACCAATGTACCCAACACTTTGCTTGTCTATCCTAAGCCATCAATAACCACTCTCGAATAGTGTGTATCGTCGAATTGGCATCTTCGACCTCATTATGCTTTTACAGTTTCGATTCGTCTTTTTCCGCTCAAGCTAAAAGAATACGACACTTCCTACCATATAAAGCTTCGAAGGGCGCCATCTGAATGCTAGATTGATAGCTATTATTATAGGCGAACTCGATCATGTAGAGATGGTCCTCCCACCTCTTCCTAAAATCCAAGGCGCACATACAGAGCATATCCTTCATTGTCCTGTTGGTGCTCTCGGTCTTCCCATCCGTCTGCGGATGAAAAGTCGTACTGAACTTCAGTTTAGTACCCAACAACTGGTGGATTATCCTCCAATCATTAGAAGTAAAGCGCCCATCTCTGTCACTGACGATGCTATGGGGCACACCGTGCAACCGTACTATGTTATCAACATATAACTTAGCTAAGTTTTCAACTGAATCATCCTTTTTGTTCAGTATGAAGTGCAATACCTTTATTAATCAGTCAACGATCACCCACATGACATTGTTCCCGCTCTGTGATCTCGATAATCCATGCACGAAATCCATAGAGATATCATCAAACTTCCACATCGGAATCGGTAATGACTTAAGGAAAACTCTGGGCTTCTGACATTTAGCTTTTACCAAGGCACAAGTTTGACACTTTGTCACGTAAAGAGTTATGTCATTCTTTAAACTCGGCCGCCAAAACATCTTTTTCATGTCCTTGTACATTTTAGTACTAACTGGGTGGATTGAATATTTAGTAAAGTGTGCTTCATACATAAACTCCTCCAGTAGTTTAACCACATTTTGGACTCACAAGCGACCGTCCTTTCTCAAAAGACCGTCATACAAGAAGAATTGGGAAGTTGACCCATCCACTGCATATCATTTCATAATCTCATCGAGTTCTGTTGCCCGTCGAACTCTGTCCGCGAGATCATATTGCACCTCCGTGCAGTTCAATCACGCATTTGCAGTGGTATTTTTGTCAACACAAGAAATATCTAAAGTCTCCAACTCCTGGATCAGATGCTCATCACGCATCTATAGCCAACTTGACCGTACTGTGGTACTACGACTCAAGGAATCTGCAACCACATTTCCCTTCCCGGAGTGTAATGTATCTAGAAAGTGTAGTTCCCGAGGAACTCCATCCATCTCCATTGTCGCATGTTCAGATCCTTCTGATCTATTAAATACTTAAGGATTTTATGATCCGTGAATATATCAACTTTCACTCCATGCAAGTAATGATGTCATAGCTTAAGTGCGAAAATCACAGCCGCCAACTCCAAGTCGTGGACTAGATAATTTCGCTCGTGCACTTTCAGCTGACGTGAGCCATAAGCTATAAATTTTCCGAATTGCAGAAGAATGCAGCCTAAGCCGCTCCCTGAAGCATTACTGTAAATCTCATAGCCATCCACACCACATGACGAACTCAAGATAAGCGTCGTATTCAAATGACTCTTTAACTCATCAAAAGCTCGTGCGCACTCAGGCGCCCAAACGAACTTCTGATCTTTCCTCGTTAGTGTATTGAAAGGTAAGGCTATCCGCAAAAAGTTCTCCATGAGGCGCCTGTAGTATCCAGCAAGTCCAAGGAAACTTTTGACTTCCGCCACCGTAGACAACACAGACCATTCTCATATTACAACTATCTTCGCCGGATCGACCGCAATACCCTCTTCACTAACCACATTGCCTAGAAAAGCTACTGACGACAACCAAAACTCACACTTTGAGAACTTGGCTTATAGATTATTCCTTCTCAGGGTATACAAAACCATCCTCAAGTGATTTGCATGATCTTCTTCTGATTAAGAGTATACCAGTATGTCGTCAATAAAGAAGATCACAAACTGATCTAAATACTCCTGAAAAGTTCGGTGCATCAAGTCCATGAATACCGATGGCGCATTTGTGAGCCAAAATGTCATTACAGTGAACTCATAGTGACCATAACATATACCGAACGATGTCTTGGGAATGTCACATTCCCTAATCAGCAATTGGAAATAGCTAGACTTTAAATCTAGCTTTGAATAGACAGTTGATCCCCCAAATTGATCAAACAAGTCATCAATCCGTGGAATCAGATACTTGTTTTTCTCCATCAGCTTGCTCAATTCCCGATAATCAATGCATACACGTAAGCTTTCGTCCTTCTTCTTCACAAAGAGGACCGATGCACTCCAAGGAGACATACTTGGACGTATATAGCCTTGCTCTAGCAATTCCTGCAATTGACTTTCAGTTCCGCCATATCTTTTGGCGCTGCTTGGTATGATGAGCGGGCCACAGGTTTTGCACCTGGCACCAACTCAATAGCAAAGTCAATCTCTCTTTTGGGCGGTAACCCCGAGAGATCCTTAAGAAACACATCTACGTAATCCGACACAATATGAACGTCACTCAAACTGGACTTCAACTTAACAGTCTCCAACAACATAAAGAACAACTTCGCACCCTTATGAATAGCCTTGACTACCTGGTAAGCAGACATCAATATCTTGTTCTATCCTTGCATATCAGTGAACTTAGTCTCTCGTTCAGTTTTTTGTCCCATTGTGACTTCCTTAGAGTTGTAATCTATACATGCACGCTGCTCGGAGAGCCAGTCCATGCCAAAGATCACATCAAACTCTGATATCGGTAGCAGAGATGCTTCCAATCCGAAATCATGACTTCCTATCTGCACCTCAACATAGTAAGTCCTATCTGCATGCATCACGCATCCGTTAGGTAACAACACCTTTACTCTATCTGTTGACACAAGAGTAGGCACTCTGATACGCAATAAGAAATCCTCAAATAGAAATGAATGAGAAGCACCTATATCAAACAATGCTCTCGCCGGATAGTCCCGAATAAGGACAAATCCTACATTCACCTAGTTAAACACAAGCAATTTGCAAAGTATAAAGTATATAAAGCATGAAAACTATATACTACTCATACCTGTGACGATATCAGCCTATTTGATGGCCTCCTGTTGGCTAAGATTTTAAACCCTTGGCTGACCTGGAGCATATTGAGATGCAGTGGACTCCACCGCCTTTCCCTTCTCAGCTGTTGAAGTATTAAACCGGGCGGCCTTGCGGTCTGAGCCAGCGGTTTGTTGACCGAGAGGTCTGGCGGTCTCACTCTGAAGCCTGGAGACCGGGCGGTCTATCGGTCTCCCATTGTGGCCTGTTCTATCCTGCTGGAGTTGCCGAGCGGTTAACCTATCCGTCTAACCGCGCGGCCTGTGCGGTCTCCTTTATTTCTAGCCGCTGAGTACTGTAAATGTTTAGTCCCACATTGTTTGTATTCTCTCTCTCATATCTTCTCCATTCTACATAAGGGAGGTCATACCTTTGTAAATGATATATTTTTTGGATAATAAAATTTCAATTATTCAAAAGTCTATCCGTTTGTTCTTTTCTATTCGCTACTTTCTACATGGTATCAGAGCCAGGTTATTTTCTCCTGATTCTGTACGCTCTCTGCTTCTAGCGGCTTATTTTCCGCTATCCGCGACCTCTCTCGCGGCTTGCCTTCTCTTCTGTCCGCTGCCCTGTTCGCGCGGCTTGTTTCTGTCCGCTGCCCTGTTCGCGCGGCTTGCTTCTCCTTGGTTCTCTTCTCCTGCTGCTTTTCTCTTCTCCGACTTCCTAGTCGTTGCGGCCTGTTTCTGTTCGGCCGGCCTGCGACTTGTTGTAGTCGCTGCTTCTTACCTCCTCTTCTCTTCTGTTCGCTCGGCCTTTTCAGTCCGCGCGACCTCTTACCCGCTGTGTCTTTGTCTGCTTTCTAGCCGCTTGTGTTCGCGCGGCTTCCTCTTTTCTATCCTCTGCGGTTTCTTGCTGTGTTCTATGACGACTTCTGGACTCACCACTACTCCTGCAGCTCCTCCTCCTCCTCCTCCTTCGGGCAACCTTGGCACCGTTTCTAAGCTTGTTGGCTCCAACTATCCCGATTAGAGCGTTTCTTTCACTTTTCTCCTTCGCTCTCAACGCAAGCGTCATTACCTCACCGATGACCCTCCTCCTCGTACCTCTCCTGAGTTTGATGATTGGGATGCGAGTGATGCTCTTGTCCGCACCTAGCTGGCCAACAGCCTTTCTGATGAGTGCCTTCCCGTCATTCGCCATGATGAGACAGTCAAAGCCACCTGGCTTCACCTCGCTGCTCTCTATTCGAAGGGGGGCCAGACGTCCCGCATTTATACTCTCTATGCGGACCTCTTCGCCCGCCCTTCCATGTCTCCTGCTGCAGCTTATCAGCAGGTTCAGGCTCTTGGTGCTGAAATCCTCCAGAATCGCCCCTTCTCCGCGGACTTGGCCGACCAGCACAAACACTTCCAGGAACTCCTGGTTGTTTGTTACCATCTTCGTCTTCCCGATTCTTATGATATGATCCGCCAGCAGATCTTGGGTGAGGCGGAATCTCCTACTCTGGATGCCACTGCGGCTCGCATTGCCGCTGTTACTTCGCTGCTTCGCTGCTCCAGCGGCCCTAGTAGCCGCGACCACTCCGGTGGACGGGGTTCATCCCGGTTCCTCTGCTCTCACTGTGGTCGTACCGGCCATTCTGTTGACCGCTGCTGGCAGAAACATCCTCATCTTCGCCCTTCCGGTGATGCTCTTTCTTCGGCCTCCGCCTCTTCTCGGCCGTCTGCCTCTGTGGCCACGACATCAGGTAGTGCCCACGTCGTTACCCAAGGTAAATGGCTGATCGACTCCGGAGCTACAAATCATATGACGGGCAACCCTCATTGCTTCTCCCGTCTTGAGACACATGACCGCTTACCCCCGGTCCGTGTGGCGGATGGTTCCCCATCCCCGGTTCATGGGACGGGCATGGTTCAACTCACCCCCTCGCTTTGCTTGGAGGACACCCTCTATGTCCCGAAGTTCCCGTGCAATTTGTTATCAGTTACTACTTTATGCCGACAACTTCAATGTTCCGTCTTATTCACTCCCACTACTTGCTCTTTTCAGGACCCGAGGACCCAGCGGACGATTGCTACTGGGACTGAGAGTGGCGGCCTCTACTTCCTCGACGATGTTTCCGCTCTGTCCGCCTACTCCTCCTCCACAGATCTCCTTCAATGGCATCTTCGCCTTGGACATCCTCCTCCTCGGATTCTTCGCCAGCTTCTGCCCCACTTACCTCCTACCAGTTCTCCGCTCAACTGTGATGCGTGTCAGCTTGGCAAACATCATCGCTCCTCCTTCCCACCGAAGCAAGGTCGTGGCTCCTCTCGCCCATTTGATCTTATTCATTCTGATGTATGGGGTCCTGCTCCTAACCTCACTGTTGGTCGGGGCAGTTCCTATTTTGTCACTTTTATAGATGATTTTTCCCGTTGTACCTGGGTGTATCTGTTAAAAGATCGCTCTGAACTTTTTACTATTCGGCAATCCTTTTATTTTATGATTCAGACTCAATTTGCTACTTCTATTAAAGTTTTACGTTCTGATAATGCCAAGGAATATCTGAATCATGAGTTCGCCTCTTTCTTTCACCAACATGTCCTGCTTCATCAAACGACTTGTGTTTACACCTCCCAGCAGAATGGGGTGGCGGAGCGTAAAAACCATCACCTGCTTGATGTTGCTCGTACTCTCATGACGCAGATGCACGTCCCTCGCTCCTATTGGGGCTACGCTGTGCTCCTCGCCTGCTATCTCATCAATCGCCTTCCCTCCACAGTTCTCCACGGCCAGACTCCCTTCTCCATTCTCTACCCCCACAAGGAACCTTTTCCTCTCCCTCTCCGTGTCTTTGGTTGTACGGCCTTTGTTCACGCTCCCTCCGCTACCCGCGACAAGCTTTCCCCCCGCTCCACCAAGTGTGTCTTTTTGGGGTACTCTACTACTCAAAAAGGCTACTGCAGCTTTGACCCCCTTCTCCGCAAGCAGTTTGTCTCCGCGGATGTGACCTTTTTCGAGAATGCTTCCTATTTCTCTCCTACATCTTCTCTTCCTTCTCCTCTCTCCGTTCCTTCCCCGCCTCTCGACGTTTTCCCACCTCCGTCTCCTCCTCCACCAACTCCTTCCCAGTCAGTCTCCCCTCCCACCCCTCCACCCTCCTCTCCGCTGCCGTCTCTCTCTAGTCCCGGGCCAGCCTTCTCCGCCACGGACGCTCCGGTCGCTGACGCTCCCGTCGACCTGGATCTTCCCATTGCTCTTCGCAAAGGGGTGCGGGCGTGTACTCAACACCCGCTTGCGGTAGTTATTTCCTATGATCGGCTTTCTCCTTCTCGCAGGTGTTTTGCCTTGGCTATCTCTGCTACTTCTACTCCCCGCACCTACCAGGAGGCTCTTGCTCTCCCTCATTGGAAGTCGGCCATGGATGAGGAGATGGCTACTCTTACTGAACGAGGTACCTGGACCCTGGTTCCTCCTCCCGTGGGCACTAATGTGGTTGGCTGTCGCTGGGTCTTCGTTGTGAAGTTTCGCCCCGACGGCACTGTGGATCGCTACAAAGCCCGGCTGGTGGCCAAGGGCTTCACTCAGACTTACGGCATTGATTACTTTGATACCTTTTCTCCGGTTGCTCGCCTCAGCACCATCCGGGTTCTCCTTTCTGTGGCTGTTAACCGGGATTGGGCTATTTCCCAGCTTGATGTGAAGAATGCCTTTCTCTATGGCGATCTTCAGGAGGACGTCTATATGGAGCAACCTCCTGGGTATGTTGTTCAGGGGGAGACACGTGTATGTCATTTGAAGAAGGCCATTTATGGCCTAAAGCAGAGCCCTCGGGCATGGTTCAACAAGTTCAGTGGTATTGTGGCTACCATCGGCTTTCGCAGGAGTTCGGCCGATCACTCCTTATTTATTCGCAAAACGGCCTTGGGACTGGTGGTTTTGGCTGTATATGTGGATGATATTCTTCTTACTGGTGATGACCGAGATGGAGTGGACTTGACGAAGAAGCACCTCCGTCAGCACTTGGTCACAAAGGATATGGGCTCCCCGAAATACTTTTTGGGGATAGAAATCTCTCGGAAACTTGACTCGTTGGTTCTCTCCCAACGGAAGTATGCCCTTGATCTTCTACAAGAAGCAGGACTGACAGGTGCCAAACCGGCTCGGTTTCCCATGGCTATTGGAGAAGACAAAACGTGAACGGATGACTCGCCTCTTCTATCTGATGTCACAAGGTACAGACGTTTGGTAGGCAAGCTCATCTATCTCACGGTGACTAGACCCGACATCGCCTATGCTGTAGGCAAGGTCAGTCAGTTTATGCAAGCTCCCAGGGACTGCCATCTTCAGTCCGCCCTGAAGATTTTATAGTATATCAAAGCAGCACCAGGCAAAGGGTTACTCTTTCAGAAGAATGGTCATCTGAGGGTTGAGGCCTACTCAGATTCAAGTTACGCAGATGACAAAGGCGATCGTAAATCCACATCAGGTTTCTGTATCTTTGTTGGAGGTAATCTCGTGAGTTGGAAGAGCAAGAAACAGTCTGTTGTCTCCAGATCCAGTGCAGAAGCCGAATACCGGAGTATGGCGTCAACCACGTGTGAGTTAAAGTGGTTGCGGGCTCTCATGCTTGACCTGGGCGAGGTATATGACTGTCCTCTCCCTATGTTCTGTGACAACAAGGCCGCTATATACATATCCAAAAATCCAGTCTTCCATGAGAGAACAAAGCATATAGAGGTAAACTGTCACTTCATTCGGGAAGAGATTTTGAAGAAACAGATTTGTACTCCTTTTGTCACCTCCGACAAGGAATTGGCAGATATCTTCACCAAGCCGGTTTCTACTTCCTTCTTCCACATTTGTGACAAGCTGGGCATGATTGATATCTATGCTCCAGCTTGAGGGGGAGTGTTGAAGTATTAAACCGGGCAGCCTTGCGGTCTGAGCCAGCGGTTTGTTGACCGAGCGGTCTGGTGGTCTCACTCTGAAGCCTGGAGACCGGGCGGTCTATCAGTCTCCCATTGCGGCCTGTTCTATCCTGCTGGAGTTGTCGAGCGGTTAACCTATCCGTCTAGCCGCGCGGCCTGTGCGGTCTCCTTTATTTCTAGCCGCTCAGTACTGTAAATGTTTAGTCCCACATTGTTTGTATTCTCTCTCTCATATCTCCTCCATTCTATATAAGGGAGGTCATACCTTTGTAAATGATATCTTTTTTGGATAATAAAATTTCAATTATTCAAAAGTCTATCCGTTTGTTCTTTTCTATTCGCTACTTTCTACATCAGCATACTATGCTCCTACCTTCTTATCCTTCCTTAGAAGGCCACTGGTACAATCACGGCCAAAATGCCCCGGCTTTCCACAAGTGTAACATGTGAGTGGACCTCGTCTTTACGTTGCTCCAGAAGTAACAACAGATGGAGCTTGTCTAGAAGACCTGGACTACTTCTTCCACCTCCGAAAATGCGACTTTGAAGAAGTCGTCACATTGAACTCAGGCTTTATCATAGCTAAGTCCATCTTTCCCTATACCCTCTTCATGTTCTTCTCTAACGAATGAGTTGTATCCACAAATATTTGAAACCATTGGTTAATCGGACCCAAGAGCAGTAACCTCAGCTCATCCCACAGTCTCTCGTAGAACCTATTGGTCTTATGCTCTTTATCAGTAGACGTAGGCCCCGCATAGCATCCCAACTTGGTAAACTCATGCAAGTAGTTATCCACACTACCCTCGCCCTTCTCAGCAATCTGCTGCAACGGAGGCAGATGCTTTGCCAAAAACAATCACGAAAATTCCTGTATCGAGATCTCCGATAGTTGTCTATCCGCAAAGTGGTGTAAATCCAAATCATCCCACCAAAGCCGAGCCTCTCTTTCCAATTGGAAAGTGGACAATATGACTTTCTATCCCTCCTCTGTCTCAATCGCCGTCAATATCCTCTTGACTTGCGAAAGCCAATCCTCTGCCTGCGTTGGGGATCTTGCACCCGTAAACATAGGACAAAAGCTCATGAAGTGCTTCAACTGTCATTCAGTCGCTCGCCTAACAACCAACGCCTCAGCAGGCACCTGCCTAACAGTTATAGGCTCAGCTATACCAACACGCACTGGTACCATCTCAGGTTGTGCCTGCCCAGTAGGCTGTGCATTAATCATCGCAAGCACTGCCTCAACAACTAAGCATATCATTTCTGTAGAAGGAGGAGGTGTGGGCACATCAGCTGGTTCCGCGCTCTCCACAGAACATTGGGGTTTAGACTGCCCCGCACCACTTCTAGTCACCTATAATTGTAAAATACACAATTTAGCGACTACTCAAAAGGCCAACAACGACTATTAGGAATTGGCAGGTTACTCAAACATGTGTATTTTCATTCCTAAGTGGACATTCTTGAGTTCATTTGTGTTATAACGGTAAGCACATAGACATGCTCTGTAACACCCCCTATCCGTCGCATAGCATATAACAGTAGGTCCGGCCGGGGCCCGACGCCATATACCACATACAGACCGGGTGGTTACTCAATGGAAACCATCCAACTAATCCAATGTCCTACACAGAGCATTCTAGCGGAAGCAATTTTATAAGTTGCAATTAAAGAACCCAGCACAAAGAGCACGAATATCCACTAATATACCAAATAGGAATGTAGTACATACACAAGTACTGGCCTTAAGGCCTTACAAAATTGTTTACTTAATATTACATGATTTACAAACCACGGCACGCAGGCCGGTTATATATGAATAAAAGCATTAAACACTCTAATTAGGTCTTCGAGGGCCGGCTTCGCAATTTGGGCTTTAGCCCGCTATTGACTGCTTGGTCCAGCAGCACCTGCAAGCGACAAAACCACCGCACGGTGGCAAACAAAGCAACGGTCAGCAATGCTGACCAAATTATAATGATCCCGCCCCCAACTCGGGGCGGCGATGCTCCTTCCCTGCATTTTATTAGCGTAAGCGAGAAGTGTATAAATATTCATTTCATCACAGGCGTAGGCTCACACGGCCACGCACCCCGTCCACTCAGGGCACATTCTTGGTGAACACAGTCTAAGTCTGTCTACTCACCACCGTCCCTTTGGACGGCAAAATAATGAGTAATATGTCTTCCCGGCATGGGTCACGGTAATTAAAACCATAGACCGCCGAAGACCCTCATCTATGTCAACGACAAGTGCCACGTAACCTTAGGTCTCTTTAACCCGAACGACATAGAATGGGTACGGTTCCATCTAACCCGTGCTCACATCGCAGCTGTAATTTAAACCATATGCGCAGGTCAAACTTCTCTCGAGTCCTGTTTCCATCACAATTCACATAACCTGGTTATGTTCAAGTTGGCTCTCAGGCCACCAAGTTGGCAAGATCACGCATCCGCCCAGTTTTTCGGGTGCACCTTTGGGTTAATCCCCAAGGCTCCCTGTTGCAATCTACCACGTAGAAAACCCGAAAAACAAACAATCGCACGGAGTCTTCTCCGGCATTTATGCAATGCAACATCACCGATCCGGACCAACATGTCCGGGTAGGCTTCACACATCATGCCTATGTCCGTTCTCGAATACGGACTCTAAACAACTGGGACTTTACATATCTACCCGAAGGAACGCCTCCAAATCACCACAAACTCGCGAGAGCGGGCTTCCTATGCAAAGAAGGAGAGCTTCACATGCTCAAGAAGAGAATCATTACCCTAACATTCTTCATCGGCGCCATGGGAATGTAAGCAGATGAAAAGCACCGCACTCTCTTTGCCTCTGTAGATCCGAAGTCGGCTCGTGATTTGGAGCTTCGAAGCTCCTCCAATGGCCGGATCTAAGCTCCTTCTTCCTTTGCTCTCTTCTCTCTCTTGACTTAGAAAGAGAACCACTCAAGTAAAAGTGAGGGTTTCAAAGGTCCAATCCCGGGTATATCCCATTAGGAACAACCCCCAGCCGTTGGATCCCAAATTAAAGAAATGAACGGCCTTGATTCGGGCCTGAAATAATAAAACTGGGCTGAACACGGCCTGACACACGTCCATGTCCAGGGCCGTGTCCCCCATTCGCCGTCAAAATCGACGTGCCTGGAACAACACACGGGCATCCAACACGCCCGTGTTCGACCTGACACGCCCGTGTTCCAATTAACACGGCCGTGTGGTCGGTCGTGTGCCTCCATCGACACAGCCTCAAAAATAACCCGAGACTCACACGGGTATTGGACACGCCCGTGTCCTAACCCGTGTCTACTCGAACACGCCTGGGCGCCAGGCCGTGTTCACGGTCTTGACACTTCGTCGAGCGAAGTTCGTCGACCACATGACATAGCCTTGGACACGCCCGTGTCCTAGGCCGTGTGCCTTGTCTCGACACTTCATCAAGCAAAATTCGTCAACTCCCCGGGCCGATCGTCGACACGGGCTCAACACGCCCTGAGACACGCCCGTGTTTCAGGCCGTGTTCTCTGCTCGACGATCGTCGACTCCAAAATTGTTGACCTCTCGACCAAATCGTCGACTCCAGCCTGACACTCCCTGGGACACGCCCGTGTCCCAGGCCGTGTGACTACTGCCAGATTCCAAATCTAGCCCAAAACGTCACCCTTCGCTCTTTTGAGTTTCGGGGCGTTACATGCTCGCCACACCTCAAAAGAATTCGACCACGAATTCTCATAAGGAAGATCGAGACAAGTAGCTGATACCAAAATGTAACACCTCCATCCGTCACATGAAATATAACTGAGGGTCCGGCCGGGGCCCATGCTATATTCCACCGACAGTCGCCGGAGTTATATGTTAATATCAAAAGACCAAACGAATCCTAGCTCAGAGCATTCTAGCGGAAGCTTCATGGGTTACATTGAACTCAAGTATCAACAATGTCCACTATATAAAAACATATGAATTTTCTTACAAAATACATAAAACGTTACGACCTTAAGGCCTTACAATTATTCTCCAACAAGGTGGTTTACAAACATCGGCTCGCAAGCCAACCACACATGAAAATAATAAAAGTTCTTCGCTTGGCTTTCGAGGGCCGGCATAGCAACAAGGGTAGCAACCCGCTAATTACCGGTCAGTTCTCCAGCACCTGAACAGGGACAATCCACCATAAAGGTGGCAAACAAGGCAACAATCAGCTTTAGCTGACCAATTTATAACGACCCTACCCCACACTCAGGGCAACAATATTCATTCTTTGCATGCATAACAACCATATATAGATATATCACAAGAAGGTACAACTCAAGAACCATTCAATATATCACAAACGTCTACATCAACTACAAAACGTTTCGTGCACTCAGGGCATGTTCTCGATGTACCAGAAACACCAGTCCCACCACCGTCCAAAAGTCTGAGATTGATGACAAGCTATGAGCATTATTGTCTGGCATACAACCAAGACTCTCCTCCCTACTGCCAACATTAATTACCATGTACCTTAGGTCTATTAACTTGACATAGGGCAGGTATAGATCATCCTTTTCCCATTTCTCAAATCGTCATGCCATAGCTGAAAGCCCAACTTCCATTGCTACATGGACAGATGCGGGTCACATCACCTTTCCCGAAGCGTTAAACATAACCGCATTATATTTAAAAGATGACTCTCACAACCATTAGAGCTGAGCACTTAGGCTCACAACTCACATACTAGCCTCACGGTCTTCGAGAGACTGGCTTCGTAAATAAATGCTATCTGGGAGATATCTCCAGCGATAGACACTATCGCCTGACATTAACAACAGAATTTCCCTTTCTATACCCAGACTCAGCCATAACTGAAATATTTGCCCAGCAAGACCTGCAGCATCCTGCAGTGCTAGAAAACTGGGTTTTCACAAAATATAGTTCATCAATAGCTATCGCCAATGATACCCACTGTCATCAGGCGATATCTAATGATTATCACAACCGTGGTATTTTCTGGGTATTTTCCTGGAGCGCACCTCCTATACTTCCTTCTACTCCAATTCACAGGCACAACCATCAGACTCCATAAACAACCTGTTTATACTCGGAGTCTTCTCCAACATGCAAAATAAAACATCATCAATCCAGACCAGCCTGTCTAGATGGGTTTTGCACTGCATGCCTATTCGGTACTACGATTTTTTGGATCTATATGAAAAACTATCCGGGATTTCACGTATCAACCCATCGGAATTCCCTCGTTCTTCCACCTTTTGGTGGGAATTCCATGCCTATGCAAAAAGGAGGACTTCACTTGTCCAAGTAGGAAGATCATTACCCTTATCGATTGCTTAGGAGCCATGTCCTTATTTTTGATCCAGATGGACCTAATCATCACAGCTTCCTCTCTGCGGATCTAGCGTCGAATTGTAATTCCGATCACAAGTACACCCTGGATCGCTTCTCCTCTTCGGTCATGAATTTCAAGAACCAAAAGAGAGTGTATGAGATAACAAAATGAGAATGAAATCTCAAAGCCAACCCTTAAAAGCGAGATACCACCGCGCAGTATCTGCTACCGCCATGTAATATCTGCTACCTCCATGCAATATCTGCTACCGCCGCATGGTATCTGAGGTGGTCTCTGCTTGGCCCAATGGACTTCGCTCTATAACCCAAAACAGCGTCCACCTTACTGCCACGTGGCAGGCTACCGCTGGTGTTAAATTTCTACTGCTGAGCAGTACCTTCCCGAGACATAAGTCAATTTAATCAGCTATCGCCGCGCGATAGTCACTCAATGATTCATTGAGGGCATTGAGTGCATCAAGTGATATCGCCACGTGATAGCTCACTACCCCCGCGCGATAGTCACTCAACTCTTCATCAAAAAAATTGAGTGTGTCAAGTGATATCGCCACACGATACCATTCTACCGCTGTACGTTAGATACTTGAGACTTCAAACAATTTAATTCAATAGCTAGCGCCGACGTTAACATTACCGCCACGCGTTAACTTCCAATCCTTCCTTTTTCAATATTTTTGGGGAATTACAATGGCTTCCTCCAGCTCTCAGCCACCATGATGGAGTTTCTCCAAGAGAGCCTAAGTCCCCGAATCAACATTCCCTGCGGTGGACTAGGCGACCGTGAGTGTGCTGATGGTCATCGATATTGATGACCGATACACACACATTTACAACTACTTGGATCATTTGGGAGTTATCTCGGTGATTTTAACAGGAGACCCATTTTCCTCGGTGCTTATTCAAGAATTCTATAACAACCTCAGGTATCTAGCTCACAGACAGCTGGACGGAGGGGTCCAGTCGTGCATCAGTACTACAGTTGTCACCATACTTAATGGGGATCTTGAATGAAGTACGTCTGGTTCTTCGGTGGGGTGTGAATTGACATCGTTGAGTCCTTTAGATCTACATAGGACTGGAGAGAGATCAATGAGGTTCTCCATGGTGTGGAGGGGCGCTGAGATCTCATCACCAACGTTGATACTCATGCCGGATGCCCAAATCATCCAAGATATCTTGCGTCAGACACTTATGTTCAAGTCTGGGGACACAAAGAAGATAACAGCCCAACTTTCTATGGTAACATTCTGCATCCTAGGCAGAATACACTTTAGCATATCAGATCTCATCTTATCAATAATGCGCTACACATTTTGGCTCAAGTTTCCCGACTGCCAGTGACTGAACAATCTACCATTTGGTAGAGCGATCCAGAGTATCCTCATGGAGAAGTACCCTACCATCGACTGGTCACAATAGCCGAGTGATTGCTACCTATAGATCTACAGAGTAGGTGAGATTCCTACTTCATTATGGACACGACCACCTACTGCACAACCTCCTTTATGCTATGGAGGATCCCTTAGGGAAACCAGCAGGGATATCTACGGGATGGTGGAGGAGAAAGGGCGGGAGATTAAGCAGATGAATAAGGAGGTGACGGGCGTGAAGAAGATGTTAAATAAAATAATGAGCAAGGTAAATGTTTCTCAGACTTCTTCTGAAGAATATCATCCTATGATTTATCACTTCATATTTTGATATTGTGCTTAATTAGGTTGAACACTTTTGTTGGTAGTTGTACTACTCATAATATCATTATACGTTTAGTTTTATTACTTTTGATTAGCTTTGTGATACCACCCTGCTTAGCAAGATTTTTTTTTATCGTTCTTCTCATTTTTGTGGATATATTTATAGTGCTGGTTCAAACATATAGCAAAAATAATGAAACAAACACAATGATAAAATGGAAGAAAGAAAAAGAATTAAAACTAATGAGCATATCATGAAATAAGATATAGTGTAGTTCATTTTGAACTTACTTCACATAGTTTGTGGATGTTATTGGATAGGAGATTTAGGTATTCAAGTGCGATCTTGTGGGGCGGTTCTCTTGGGTACCCAAATGCTGCATGATACACCTTGGGGTAATAGTGATGGATGTGCCCTTATTATTGGAATAAATGCATCATTTTTCACGATGTGCTTCCATTCGTACATTGACTTAATATTGTTTTTATATAACAAATTTCCATTTAGAGTTTTGCGAGTCTTTATGTGAAGATCTTCAATTGAAAAATATTGCATTGGGGGTTTAGATATATTGAAATTGTTCTTCAAGTTAAGATTATTTCTCTTAACGTAAGGACTCATAGTGTAGTTATTCTTTAACGGAAATTTATATTCATATGTTTTTAAGTAGAGAGTAGTTTGTTTTTGCAAGTGAAGGTGATTTTTATGGTTAGGAATTTCACTTGCTTTACGTTGAGATTTTCTACTCCCTTTGGTGACACAGTTATTATATAACAGTTCATATTCCTCATGCTTTTGGGTTTTACGTGACACTTAGGAGTTGTGTTTTGTGAGTTTTTAAACATAATTTCCTTAAGCATGTTGATTTTTATAATTAATTCTTTATTTTTAACTTTGAGATTATGTCTAGCGTTATTGTGCGTGATTGTGATGTTTTTAAGAGGGAGACTATAAATTCAATAAGAGCTTCGTACTTATTCCTGAATTCATCAAAATTCTCATTCATATCCTCAATTTCGATTTTATAACCAGCGCATCCAGCATAGTCACTTTTTAGTGATGAGTTTTGTAAACATAATTTCTCATTTTATTCTCTCTAAAAAATGCTCTTTTTCAAGATCCTTGTATTTTTCTAGTAGTTCAGTGCAATTAGTACAAGGCGTGGAATATTTATCTAAAGAGCATGTGAGAGAGCTAGGCACACAACTAATAGATTCTATATTGGCATTTGCTTTCACCCTATGATTTTCTAAACGTAATTTTGAGCTAATACTTTTTAACTTCTTAATTCTACGTCTAGCCGCATCTAGCATGCGCAATGTATAAATAGAGTTACAGATAAGAACAAAATTTGATTTTCTTATAGTGCTCTTGGATGAGGCAAGATTGGAGCATAAAGTTTCTTTGACTTCTTCATGTGTTTCCTCATCCAAAATTGAGATCTCATGTTCCCTTTCCTATGATATGGTTGCCATGTCTTTCTCCAAGAGCAAATCTCAATTTTTTTTCTTCACTTGGATCGATGACAAATTGCTTAGACTCGTCATCTGCAGAAAGAGAACTATAAGTAGACTAAAGAAATTTCCATATATCATAGGCAGTGGGAAGCGTGTAGATGAGTTTAAATATTTCTTGACCAAGCCCACAAAACAGACTATTCATAGCTTTAGCGTTTATATGACACTCATGCTTAGTTAAGTTATTTGGGGGGTTGATACAAGTTATGTTCCACACTTCTATATCCAGTTATAAGGAATTTCCTATTTGGTGCTAACGATTTTTTTGTGTATAATTTTTAATCCCCACTAGTCGATTCAAGATCAGAGTTGACCATTATTCACGGTCGTGAACTATTTTGCAATAACCTTGCTCTGATTCCCACTACCTGTAAAAATTTGTGAAAGCGAAAAACGGGAAACCAGGCGCAGGAACACTCAACCAATCCGAGCCCAAGTATGCCATATACAAATAAAAGAGCAAGAATCTTGTATTAAAAAAAAATCTTTACAAGGTGAGGCATACATGGAGAGACATGATTCGGCGATGTACCTGATGAAAGCAAATTACAAGGCAAAGAAAACAAGCCGCGCAGACTCAAAGAGTAACCGCCGGCCCTGCTGCTCACCACTACAGAGTCCGCTCAAACCGACAGGTCTCCAGACTGCAACCTAGCCGTGCGGACTGCCCGTTATTCCAATGCTAAACTCTAACCGCCGATCTACAAGCCACTTAATCGCACGATTGCTAGCCGCCAGATCGCGCAAGCTGTTGCCGCAATGAACCAAGCCGCTAGATGCGGACAACTTATGGAACTAGAAAACTAATTGCAGAAGAGAGACCGCCTAGTCGCAAACTGCGACCTGCTATTAACCACTGGTTGCTATCCACAGAGTCTACACTGTCCCTGACCATAGTCTGAACCAAGTCCCTGGCTTTCCAACACTATCCACACAACCTGCAACACACAAATAGGTCAACCTCCTCAAACCGTATTGATAAAAAATCCTAACCAGAGCAACTATCCGCAAGTTCACTTACTGTTCAGTTGGATATTGATTGATGTGACAGGTGGTCCTATTTATAGGCACAGAGAGGAGTGTGATCACAGCCCTAGATGATAGGATAACCAGCCCATCTTGCGGCGAACACCAAGTGTATCCTTTAAGTCGCGGATACACAACCAGACCGCCACGACTTTGCGAGATCGCCAGTCCGCCAAGATAGTACTATTTAGGCCGGACACCAAGCCAAGCTGCCTTGTTGCCAAGTCCCTGCCAGACTTGATCGCCATATACGTAGACTTTGCAAATACAACCCTAGTTCGCCCATCAGAGGATAGCTCCAGTCCGCTCACGCCAGCGAACATTACTCCAGTCCGCATACCCAAGCCTACAGCCAAAGCGCACAAGACAGTTAGCTACCAAACTCAGCAGACAGAGATATTAGTCCGCGTAGTTAGCGCGACCTCCCGGAGTAAGCCAACCTGCACAACCCGACGAACTCCGGCATCAGTTTGCTCTTACTGGCAAACTTCGTGGTTACCACCAACCATGCCACCAGAGCTAGACCAAGGCACATGCCATGCCGATCTCCCGAGCTCTAGTCCAGTCTGCAAACCAGACTCCACGAACTTCAACCAAGTCCATAACTCGCCAATCTTTGCAAGCTCCGCGAATAGAAATTCTATCCGGTCGTTTACCTTCTGGGAACCAACTGTTGGCTGAACACAACCCCGCCTGGCAAGCCGCCTCCTCTATTTGCATAGAACGCACAAATAGACCACCCAGGCCGCCAGAGCATAAGCTGACTATAGCACCATTGCGACTTGGCTAGCCGTCGATCCTGTCCGCACAGGACGCGTGGATATGTCGCCCAGGTCACCCAGTCCACCACTTTCACTTCATGATTTTCAACACTCCCCTTGAAGTAAGAAGTGGGGATTAGCCCCAGCAGTCCCCATAACCATGGCCATGGCCTCTCTAATAGCGACATCGAGAAGATGTCCGTGACATAGTCCTCATTCTGCATATACCAGACCATAAGGGATCCCTCTAGCACCTCCCGAAAGGAGTCATGCTTCCATCCACCTTCTTCTCTAGCTTCAACACCCATTTGTACGTCACAGGAGTAACACCAACCATGGGCATAAGGTAACAAGCCTTGTCAGCCCTGAGGGCAGTCACCTCCTCATATTTGGCATTAACTACCACCTCGACTCTAGTTATGTCATCACCTCTAGAAGACACCTGCTTGATTTGAGGACCTGCGAAGTAGCAAGACACTAAGCTCACCGCATTTCCTTCAGAATATTGAGCTGGTGGGTTGGTAATCCTCTTTGACCTCTGAAGAGTCCGATCACAGCTAACCACCTCCGCTGCTCCTTCTGAACCAGCTCCGTTCACGGGCAAACCCAGAGCATTGCCCCCTTGCTTCCTGAACAAGAATCCACCGCCCTGGAACTAGGAGCACCTGGAGCATCGCTCCCTCTGTTTCCTGAACTAGAAGCCTCCGCTCTTGAACTAGAAACACCTGGAACATTGCTCCCCTAATTCCTAAACCAGAAGCCTCTGCCCCAGAGCTAGAATAACATGGAGCTCCTGATGATACAAGAAACTCCATCAGAAGATCCTTAGCAGCAGCTTTATGCCCACCATCTGACCTGCTCTGCTGCAAATCCACAGAGGATCCACCTCTGTACTGTAACTCCCCGAAAATCGTAATTGATCTGGTCGCATCCTAAGGAATTTTTTGGTGCCTAAATAGGGGTACACGGCCTGGGACACGGGCGTGTCTAAGGCCGTGTCTTTCTCTGTGTTGGTCGGCTGTGTCCAGAAAAGGACACGGCAGGAAACACAGCTATGAGCAGTAGCGACACGGGCGTGTCAAGCGTGACACGGGCGTGTTCATACTAGTGTCCCCATCCGTGTTCACTAAGGGACGTGATGGTTGGCATGGCGGTTATTTGTGACACGCCCCTAGGTTACGGGCGTGTAGAGACCAGACACGAGCGTGTCAGGTTGAGACACGGGCGTGTCTCGACCCGTGTCCTATTCTGTGCTTGACGATCATGCCTGGATCGGGGCACACAGCCTGGTACATGACCATGTGCAAGGCCATGTTCGGACCAGGATTGAGAAATTTAGGGCGAATCTAAGCCGTTTGTTTTCTTTAAACAAGATCTGACGACCCAGATGTGGTCCTGTCTTTTTAAGGCTGGGTATTGAGGATTAATTCCTCATTATCTCTTAAAGCATTCTCTTTTTAAGGATTTAGAGAGAGGAGAGAGCAAGGAGGAAGGAAGAGGAGGAATCCGACAGCTGGCGGAGCATCGGAGCACCGTAATGAGAACTGAGACGGGATCCGCAGAGGAAATTCCCTTGCGAAGCTTTCCATCCAGTTATATTCCCATGGCACAAAAGCGAACTACAAGGGTAACGATTCTCTACTTGAGCATATGAAGCTCTCTTTCTTTTGCATAAGGAAATCCGCTCCCGCAAGTGTGCGGTGTTCCTTGTGGTAGATGTGAATAGTCCCCCTTATGTTGCATATAGAGTCCGGAATCGAAGTAAGGACATAGGCATTGTGTGTGAAGCCTACATAGACGTGTTGGTCTGGATCGGTGATGTTGCATATTGTATGGTTTGCTGGAGAAGACTCCGTGCTTTGTGTTTTCGGGTTTCTACACGGTAGATTGTAGCAAGGATCCTTGGGGATTAAATCCAAGGCGCACCCGGAAAACTGAGCGAAAACGTAGTTCTGCTAACTTGGCGGCTGGTGAGCCAGCCTTGTACATAACTGGGTTATGTGATGTTTGGGAGTGTTTTGGGATCCGAGAGAAGCTTGGCCCGCGCGTATGTCTTAAAGTGACTAGGCGGAGTGAGCAACTGGCAAGTGGAATCAGACCTGGGCTATGTGGTTCGGTGCTAGAGACCCAAAAGAGGGACTGGCCGTTGGCATAGTCGGGAGTCTTAGACAGTGGTCAAAAAGACTAAAATGCTCATGATGTTGCCATCCCGGGGATGGTGGTGAAGCCACGTAAGTGACCGGATTCACCGATAATGTGGACTAAGTGCACGGGGTGTTGACCGTGTGAGCCTACACCTATGGCGAAGCATGTTTGCACTTTATTGTTTTGCTGGGCTAATGAAATGCAGGGAAGGAGCACCGTCGTCCCAAGTAAGGGGCGTGATATTTATATTTTTGTCAGCTTTAGCTGACCGTTGCTTTGTTTGCCACTGTGCGGTGGAATGTTGCTTGCAAGTGCTGCGGAGCAAAGTACCAAATAGCGGGCTGAAGTCCATGTTGCTGAGCTGGCCCTCGAAGGACAAAGCAAATCGTTGTTTTATTTTTGTCATGTGTGGCCGGCCTGTGTGCCGATGTATGTAAAACATTACTTTATTAAGTGAACTCTTGTAAGGCCATAAGACCAAGTACTTTTCGATGTATTTGTTATTTCATTCCTTTGGTAGTAAGTGGACATTCATGTTAGTTGTTGTTCAATTATGGGTTCATTCGAACTATTTAAAAGCTTCTGCTAGAATGATCTGAGTTAGGGCGAGTAGTTGTAGTTAAATTTTGATATTCTTATGTATCTCTTCCGACTGTCCGTGGTATATGGCGTCGGGTTCCAGCTGGACCTTCTGTTATATGCCATACGACGGATGGGGGTGTTACAATTTGGTATCAGACTTTCTGGTTTCAGACTTCTTTATTTGAATTCATGGGCGAATCCTTTTAAGGGGTGGTGAGCACATGTATGTGCGTCATTGTTATAACATAAAAGAACCCATGAATGTCCACTTAGGAATGAAAAATACACTTGTTTGTGGAACCTGAGTGTTCCAATGATTGCTTTTAGCAATCTATTCGTCGCCTAATCAAGGGTTATGCTATTATAGGCAACTAGGAGCGGTGATGGGCAATCGGAACTTCCGCGATCGGCGGAAAGTAGTGCACCGAATGACGTGCCTACAACACCTCCGTCAGCAGAAACCATCAGATTGGTGGCTGAAGCAGTCTTTGCTATGATAAATGCCCAACCTGCAAGACAAATGCACCATGCACCACCTGTCAATGAGCAAGAACCGATTAGGGTGGCAGAGCCGGGAGTGGTAGAACGCATGACAGTTGATCAAGTAGCACCAAGGAGAGCTACTGAGAAGCAGCTCAAGCATGTAATGAGCTTTAATCCTCCGGTGTTCAACGGGATTTGGACGTCAACTCAAGATGAGGATTTGCTCTCTACGATAAAGAGAGTCTTGACGGCCACAGAAACTGAGGAGTGGTAGAAGACCACCATAGCGACCTTCCTATTGGCTGGTGAGGCGAGGCTGTGGTGGCACTACTAGAAAACAGGCTTTTGGCCAGGGCAAATTGCCCTGGCAAAAAGTCCAGAACCGTGGCTAAAACCCTTTAGCCATGGTCTATCCACGGGAAAAATCCGTGGCTAAAGTCGGCGTGGCTAAAAAGTTTAAGCCACGGATTGGCCGTAGCAAATACTATTAGCCATGAAAAAAACTGCCGTGGCTAATATCTTGACTTTTAGCCACGGTTTTAATCCCTGGCTAAAAGTGAACTCATCATTTTTTAAAAACTATTTGCCACGGTTACAAGCCGTGGCAAATACTAATTTATGTTTTTTTAAAAAAAAACATTCAAAATACTGTAATGTGATGATCAAATCATCAAGAAACCTATTTTCTTCCAATTTCGTCCCCATGGAACTTAACAGCACACTTAAGTGTTTAATCCTGAGGTAAAATCATCAAGAAACAACTAAATCTAGTGAAAAGTAAAATAATCACAACTCACGAGAATGTTACTACACTAGAACGGGGAAGTCTAGGCACACAAAAAGTACTCCTGATAAAATGCAAATATCTACAAGTGTGCAAAGAATGTAGTACTTAAATGGTCAGATGCCACGTTACAAACAAAATTGAGTTGATAATATAGTATAAAACAAAAGAACACTCCTGATAAAAGAATGTTACAATTCATACTGTACTATCTTTTCCATCATCTTTATGACCATCTTGTGAAAAAATGCCAATATCAAATTCCCCACAAATTCTCCTATATAAAACCCCATAGGTACATAAAAAGCAAATTCGGGATCAATAACTTGAGTAGATTCTGTAGTCACCATGATAGAACCAGTATGCAGATCTCCATGAATGAGAGCTTGAGATCTCTCACGAAACCTAAAATGTGAAAACATGCTTATAGTATCTACAAAATTGTATTGAAATAAAAAACATAAAGATGCTTGAAGAGATTTAGAAATTAATTAGGAAAGGTTTTACAAATGGTCATACATGGATTTCAGGCCAGCAACCTCAAGCTTCATGATATCATCTTCACGAACTATCTCAGCATCATGATCAAGGTAAGGAGAATCCCCCCCCCCCCAGTTGCAAGGAAGGTTTCTGTAATTTCAGATAGATAAGTGCAACCTGTAATTTTGCAACCTAATCACATGAGTGAGCAAATACTTAAAAAAGCAGGATCAATTACATAAGGGAGTAAATACTAGAAGAAGAAAAATCTAAATTTTTACAAAAGTCTATCTACAGGTTACAGTGTTCTAGCTAGAACAAATCTGCAATGCATAACAAGCAGGAATTAAGGATAACATGGCAACAGCAGAATAATGAGTTGATTCCAGGTTTCAGTGGATCAGATCTCTCTCCCTTACCATTTACAGATTTATAGATAACCAACCTCCCCCCTGGGAAGCTTCATTCAGCATACATGACATCAGTAAGATACACCTGGGACTGTATAACGCTTCCGCCGACCATAAAGCCAGGCATCACCATGACCCCGACCTTGGCTCTCTGCTGCCCGTCATTTAACACGACATTCTTAATAATGCTCTTCATATATATCTCAGAGTACTCGGTCCCACTCCTCACCTGAAACATTTTCGCATTCGGATCATAACATGCAAAGAAATGTTAGTATTTTAGCATATATTAGAACAATTTGTGACCATAACAGAAGATCATGACATCAAGCAACATTTAAAGGTTAAAATCATGACTTCCTTCTGACTCAAGGAAACAAAAGTTCATTTACTTGTTATACAAACCCATAAGAAAAAAGAAGGTGATCACATACAGGTTTTTTTTAGAAAAAAGATTTTAAAGGTCCAAAATCTGAGTGAGGAAGTTCTAGATTAGGTCCACATAGAGCAAGATCAAGAAAAATTTTATATTCAGAAATGCTCTGCAACTAGAGTTATCGAACAATGGAAGAACAACCGACCCGGTAATCATGCATGGAAGACATTTCTCTTTTAAGATCTTTCAAGAAAAAAACTATTCCAATAATCTCGAATTGATTTCATATACATGAACATGCGTCATCCTAAGGAGCTTCAATAATGACAATCGGACAATATTAGAACATGCGTGCTCCACCATGGGTTTGCACCGTTGTTCCTCATCAATGAGTTTAAGAGAATATCATATAGAATATAAAGGCATATATTTACTTCTTCAGCGCAGTACAGGTCATATATCAGTTCCAAGTTCATGAAAATCATGTTAAGCTTAAATGTCCATTTAGTGTTCATATTCAAATATTAACTTTGTATTGAAGACAGCAACAGGAATAATCAGTAAATGTAAGAGAAAACCTTTGTTAGAGACACTATGCATGACAAATAATACTCTGGCAGGAAATCAATTCCTTTGAATGTAATAGGCATATAAGATACCAATGGATAGCTATAATGAGAAAGATAAAAAGTAAGACTTCAAAAAAAATTATATGAACTACTAATACTCCAATTCTTTTGTTTGGTTCCGTCCTAAAATAGATATAATCTAACAAACCGACAACTTATATTCATAGTCTGTCAAAATCTTGCAAATAATAACACCTGAAAATGAAACACTGCATAATACCAAATGCAGCTTTGCATAAATCGTACAATCAGTAACAATAACACCTTATGCAGTAATAGGAAGAGAGTAAAAAACAAAAAATGGTACATCACAATAATTTGGCAGATAAGTTTGTGATGTACTCAAACCAAAAAAAAAAGTTATAAACACCAGTCCACTAATAACATTCTTCTACTCTAACAAAATAATGGAAGATTGCCTTGCCAACAGGTTAACCCAGGACCATTAAGTAGGGTAAGTGTTTTCCTGTCTAATCCAACATAAATCAAGATTATCACAGAATAATTTCTTGATAAGTACATTACAAGTAACAAATCATCAAAAGAAGACTGGAAAAGGTAGGGCAACTAAAATTGATAATAGGTTGCTGAAACAAACCAATATGGCAGCTTGACGCTGCCGAGCTTTTGCTTTCCTCTCCATTTCAGAAACTAATGCCGAACTCTCAACAGAACTATTGACTTGGGACACATTACCTATTACATCAGGAGCCAAATGTTTCAACTCGGTCATGCATTTGTCACTTAACTGTGCAAACTTCTTCAGTAGCATCTCAATCAAAGACGAAATGTTACATTGTCTTGTTTCAGCATTTATGTTGTTATTTTCTTCCTTGTGTTTCCTCATTAAGGAAACTAATAATGATAACATGCTTTGATTTTTCCAGAACACACATGCGCTAATGGTACCCATATCAAATTCTTCGCTGGCATAGGTTAGTACAACTATTACTGAAGCATTGATGAGCAGAAAAAAACCTGGATGATTTTTAGATCAAGAGATTCAAGACAACTATTACATTATTAAATAAATAATTGTGGTGCATGGAAGAACGAAATCATCGCTAGACTGAAGCATTGAGATATCTAGGATACACCAGAAGCAAGACAAACCTAGCTTCCTGGATGCTTTTAGTTTCACACTGGATTGAATCTCCTCTGCATCGACATGAAGCCTAATCCCTCTCCCTCATCGCTAAGCCCGTCCGGCTTCGGTTTTCCCCGCTCCATAGTCTCCCCGTGCTCGATCTGTGCCACCTACATTTGCCGCTTCAACCACATCCCCAACGCAACCATCAGAACGCAACCCCTCAAAAATCAAACTCTCAAACGAAGTGAAAAAGAGGAAGAGTCGAGAGATTACGATTTCATCGGGGCTGACGATGCCGAACTAGACGCATCGCACCTTAGCAACCTCCGACGGGTGTGCGGAGAGAATGTAGGGGTACCAGCAAGAGGGGCTGCGGTGTGGAGTCGCGAGTGGGAAGGGCTGCTGCGTGGAGTCGCGATGGGAGGGGCTGCGGCGTGGAGTGATGGATATGGTTGAGATGGAGATGAAAGAGTTGGAGGGTAAATAAACGCACATATTTTGATTGATTTGTGGGTTTTAGCCATGAATATTATTTTTCATGGCTAATACATATGTATTAGCCACACTATTTATAACCCTGGCTATAAAATAACTATTAACCACGGTTTTTGCAATCGTGGCTAATATCAGTGTATTAGCCACGATTTTTTGTCCCTGGCCAAAAAAAATGTAGCCAATACTCACTTTTCTAGTAGTGTGGGATGAGTTGGAGGTTCATCTCTTAGTGGGAAGGCAACTTGCTGATGTGCCTATGGAGGAATTCTCAAGGTTGTTCTTGGACAGATTTCTACCCTCTGCTCAGAAGCTTGAGATGGAAAATCAGTACCTTGGTTTGACTCAGGGAGGCAGAAGCGTGGATAAGTATCTCCACGAGTTTACACGGTTGGGTCGTTATGCTGGTGCTATGTTTACTGAGGAGGAGAGGAAGACCAACCGATTCTATGAGGGTCTACGTGGCGACCTACAACTACTTCTTGCTAGGCCTAAGGCGCAGGGCTTCCTAGCCTTGGTCAATTCGGCCCGGTCATTGGGAAAGGTCGTGAAAAAAGTGCAAGAGAAGGACCCAGGGGAAAATAAGTCAGAGTTCAATGTGCCAGATACAAAGTCGGGTTTCCGAAAATAGAACAAGAAGCTGAAGACTTTGAGCTCAGCCCCTTCGTCTGGTGCGACGGGCGCAACCACAAGTCGAGTCCTAGGATCTTACTACAACTGTGGAAAGATGGGGCATTTTGTTTGTGAATGTTGGAGCGGACGTGCAAAGTCCGAGAGGAAGCTTGGAGCAACATATGAAGAAAAAGGGAAGGCAGTGGAGTCAACCGCGTCCCACCATGCTCCAGCCTAGCCTAGAGTATATAATCTTGGTCTACAAGAGGACATAAAACAAGCTGACATGGTGACAGGTATGAGTTAAATTATAGCAGTTTAACTTTATGTAGTTGTTACCCTTTTTATATGTTAGCTTATAAGTGTTGGTGCTAGACTTTGTGTTGATTTTGGATTGTTCGACAAGAGCCCTGTTTGATATGTGAGCTTCGTATTCCTTCTTGTCCGAAAGATTCGTAATGCGCATCGGAGTCCCTTCCTCGATGACAAAAGAGAAGTTGGATGTGTTGTTGCCCAATGGGTGCTCAATGCGAGCGGATAGAATCTGTGTGGTAAAGATACGGATTGGAGATCAGGAGTTTGACTTGCAAGCGTCGGTACTGCCATTGGTGGAGTTCAACGTAATCTTTGGTATGGATTGGCTCTCGGAGCAGCGAGCATGCATTGATTTCAACCGAAAGGAGGCTAAGTTGGGACTGAATATTGATCGGGAGACTATGTTTGCGGGCATGAATGGGTCGAGTAAGATTTTGATGTCGGCCCTTCAAGTGATTAAGGCAGTTCGGTCTGGGGTAGAGCTATTTGTCACATTAGTGCAGGCTTCAACACTGTTGAGAACGAAGGTCCAACGGGATTGGGTGTGTGTGGGACCGCATATTTGGGCTTCCCCATCATGTTCCAGGTCTGGGTGTTGACCCCGATGGGCCCCCCGTGTGGAGGAATATCCCCGCCATCCTGTGGATGGATTAGTCCCACATTGCCTGCATCGGGTGGTCCTTGGTGTTTATGTACCCCCGCCCCCCTTCCTACTACCTCGGGGTTTTGGGAAATTGTGTGGTGACGGGTGGTTTCCACATGGTATCAGAGCCATCCCGCTGCAGGGTTGTGTTGAGAACCAAGGTCCAGCTGGATTGGGTGTGTGTGGGACCGCATATTTTGGCTTCCCCATCGCGTTCCAGGTATGGGTGTTGACCCCAGTGGGCCCCCCATGTGTCGGAATATCCCCGCCATCCCGTGGATGGATTAGTCCCACATTGCCTGCATAGGGTGGTCCTTGCTGTTTATGTACCCCCGTCCCCCTTCCTACTACCTCGGGGTTTTGGGAAGATGTGTGGTGACAGGTGGTTTCCACAAACGCCTAAGCCAAGTCTGGGTAGTATTCCAGTTGTATCAAAGTATCCTGATGTGTTCCCAGATGATCTCCCAGGAGCTCCTCCGCTGCGGGAGATTGATTTTTCAATTGAGCCGGTGTCGGATACCAAACCGGTGTCACGCTCTCCGTATCGGATAGAGCCAAGGGAGATGGCCGAGCTGAAGGTGCAACTACAAGAGTTATTGGAACAAGGGTATGTTCGTCCAAGTTCGTCACCTTGGAGCGCACCGGTCCTCTTCGTTAAGAAGAAGGATGGTAGCTTGCGACTCTGTATCGACAATCGGGAGTTGAACAAGCTTACGGAAAAGAATAAGTACCGATCCCAAGGATTGACGATCTATTTGATCAGTTAGTTGGGTCAACAGTATATTCGAAGTTAGATCTGAAATCCGGCTACTACCAATTAAGGATAAGAGAAAGAGATATCCCAAAGACAACGTTCAACACGCGGTTTGGGCATTTCGAGTTCACAATCATGCCGTTTGGGTTGACCAATGCGCCATCCGTTTTTATGGATCTGATGAACATGACGTTCAGAGAGTACCTGGACCGTTTCGTGATAGTATTTATCGACGATATTTTGGTGCACTCGCAATGTGAGGATGATCACTACAAGCATCTACATATGGTATTGGAGACGTTGAGAAGGAATCAGTTATATGCTAAGTTTTCCAAGTGTGAGTTCTGGTTATCCTCGGTAGTGTTCCTTGGTCATATTGTTAGTGGAGAAGGGATAGCGGTGGATCCGGCGAAGATAGTGGTGATACGGGAGTGTCCTGAGTTGACTATAGTGGCGGAAGTCCGGAGCTTTCTATGGCTTGCCAGCTACTACAGGCGCTTCGTAGAGAACTTCTCGCGGATAGCGCTACCACTCACGATGTTGACAAGGAAGGATCAAAAGTTGGTGTGGTCGCTGGAGTGCGAGCAGGATTTTGAAGAATTGAAGAGGCGGTTGACCACGATGCCTATTTTACGTTCGTCGAGTGGGACCGAAGGGTTCCAAATCTATAGTGATGCTTCGGGCAGTGGTTTGGGCTGTGTTCTGCTACATCATGGGAGTGTGATATCCTATGGTTCACGACAATTGAAGGTTCACGAGAGGAATTATCTGGTCCATGACTTAGAGTTAACGGCCGTAATATTTGATCTAAAGTTGTGGAGGCACTACCTGTACGGTGTGAAGGTCGATATCTATACCGATCATAAAAGCCTGAAGTACTTGTTAGATCAGAAGGACCTGAACATGAGGTAGCGGAGGTGGATGGAGTTCCTGCGGGACTACACCTTCGAGATATATTATATTCCTGGGAAAGGAAATGTAGTGGCAGATGCATTGAGTCGCAAGGCTCCTACATAGGCCAGCTGGTTCTCGGTACATGATGAGAGTTTGGTCCGTGATTTGGAGGCATTAGAGATCTCTTGCCTTGACAAGCAGACTAGTGCCAAGGCGAAATTGTTTTGGACAGAGGTGCAGTATGACCTAGCTGATAGGGTTCAGCTTGCTTTGGTTTAGGATAACAGAATGAAGCAGAACTTAGATGAATCTTTGGATGGGTAAAATTCCCAATTTGCTGTTGAGGATGGACTGCTAAGGAGGGACGGTTGCGTATGCGTCCCTAGTGCGAATAACCTTTGAGAGGAGTTGATGTACGAGGCTCATCATACCAAGCACTCAATCCACCCGGGGTGCACGAAGATGTATAAAGACATGAAGAAGTTGTTCTGGTGGCCAGGATTGAAAAAGAATGTAGAACTTTATTTGGCCAAGTGCCAAGCATGTCCCTTGATGAAGGCGGAGTGCCAGAAGCGCGGGGGTTTCTTGAAGTCCTTGCCTATCCTAGAGTGCAAGTTCGACGACATTTCAATGGATTTTGTGCATGGTTTGCCAAAGTTGCAGAGGGGAAACGACGCCATCTGGGTGGTCATAGATAGATTGACAAAAGTGTCTTACTTCATCCCGAACAGGAAGGAAGATTCGGTGGAAAAGTTAGCCAAACTATATGTGGATAATATTGTACGATTGCATGTTGTGCCCCGAAGTATTGTTAGTGACCGAGATGGACGCTTCACGTCGAATGACTGGAGGCTGATGCATAGTCTGTTGGGAACTAAGCTGAGTTTCAGCACAGCATTTCATCCACAGACGGATCGTCAGACCGAGAGGGTCAACACGATGATGGTGGACATGCTTCGCATGTGCGTCTTGGATTTCAGAAAGCAGTGGGAAGATCACCTGTACATGGTGGAGTTTGCATATAACAACAGCTATCAAGAGAGTATTGGAATGACGCCTTTCGAGGCCTTGTATAGGAGAAAGTGTCGTATGCCGTTGTCTTGGTTGGAGACAGGATAGTCGAAGTTATACAAACGTCAAGCGGTGGAAGACGCCACTTCAATGGTACATACAATTCTAGAACGGTTGAAGATCGCTCAGGACAGGCAGGCAAAATACTATAATGCCAAGAATAGGAACGCTGAGTTCGGTGTTGGCGACTGGGTGTATTTAAAAATCAAGCCGTTCAAGGGTGTCTCGCGGGTTCGACGCTTGAAGAAGCTGAGTTCGAGATACCTTGGACCGTTTGAAATCCTGGAGCGGGTTGGCGAAGCAGCGTATCGATTAAAACTGTCAGTGGAGTTGACTGGGCTTCACGATGTGTTCCATATATCAGTGTTGCGGAAGGTGGTGCAAGAGCCTTCGCAGGTCGTTGCGGTCGATCAAGTGCCGGTTGATTACGGGTTGACAGCAAAGGTCAAGCCAGTACGCATTGAAGACTTTGAAGTCAAACGACTCCGCAACAAGGAAATCCGAATGGTTAAAGTCCGTTGGGATAATTGCGGACGTGAGGAGATTTCATGGGAGCGAGAGTAGTCTATGTTGGACGAATATCCCGAGTTATTCCACTCAGGTAACATTTAAATTTTGTGTACCTTTACATAATTTTGGGACGAAATTCTTTAAGGGGGGGGGGGGATTTGTAACGCCCCAAAAATCGTAATCGATCTTGTCGCGTCCAAAGGAATTTTTGGTGCCTAAATATGGGTACACGGCCTGGGACACGGGCGTGTCCAACTCCGTGTCTTTCTCTGTGTTGGCCGGCTGTGTCCAGAAAAGGATACGACAGGAAACACGGCTTTGAGCAGTAGCGACACGAGCGTGTCAAACATGACACGGGAGTGTTCATACCCGTGTACCCATCCGTGTTCACCAAGGGACGTGACAGTTGGCGTGGCGGTTATTTGTGACACCCCCCTAGGTCACGGGCGTATTGGGACCCGACACGGGCATGTCAGGTTGAGACACGGGTGTGTCTCAACCCGTGTACTGTTATGTGCTCGACGATCGTGCCTGGATTGGGGCATACGGCCTGGGACACGGCCGTGTGCAAGGCCATGTTCGGCCCAAGATTGAGAAATTTTGGGCGGATCTGAGCCATTCATTTTCTTTAAACAAGATCTGATTCCCCATATGTGGTCCTGTCTTTTTAAGGCAGGGTATTGAGGATTAATTCCTCATTATCTCTTAAAGCATTCTCTTTTTAAGGAGTTAGAGAGAAGAGAGATCAAGGAGGAAGGAAGAGGAGGAATCCGGCCGCCTTCGGAGCATCAGAGCACCGAATCGAGAACTGAGACCGGATCCGCAGAGGAAATTCCCTTGCGAAGCTTTCCATCTGGATAGATTCCCATGGCGCAAAAGCGAACTACAAGGGTAACGATTCTCTACTTGATCATGTGAAGAAGCTCTCTTTCTTTTGCATAAGGAAACCCGCTCCCGCGAGTGTGCGGTGAGTGTGCGTTGTTCCTTGGGGTAGATTTGAATAGTCCCCCTTGTGTTGCATATAGAGTCCGGAATCAAAGTACAGACATAGACATTGTGTGTGAAGCCTACCCGGACGTGTTGGTCTGGATCGATGATGTTGCATATTGTATGTTGTTTGTCAGAGAAGACTCTGTGCTTTGTGATTTCGGGTTTCTACACGGTAGATTGCAGCAGGGATCCTTGGGGATTAACTCCAAGGGGCACCCGAAAAACTGAGCGAAAACGTAGTTCTGCCAACTTGGCGGCCGGGGAGCCATCCTTGTACATAATTGGGTTATGTGATGTTTGGGAATGTTTTGGGATCCGAGAGAAGCTTGGCCCGCGCATACGTCTTAAAGTGACTAGGCGGAGTGAGCAACAACCAAGTGGAATCGGACCTGGGCTATGTGGTTCGGTGCTAGAGACCCAAAAGAGGGACTGGCCATTGGCATAGTCGGGAGTCTTAGACTGTGGTCAGAAAGACTAAAATGCTCACGATGCTACAATCCCGGGAATGGTGGTGAAGCCACGAAAGTGACCAGATTCACCGATAATGTGCCCTGAGTGCACGATGTGTTTGGCTGTGTGAGCCTACACCTGTGGCGAAGCATGTTTGCACTTTATTGTTTAGCTGGGCTAATGAAATGCAGGGAAGGAGCACCGCCATCCCGAGTAAGGGGCAGGGTCATTATAATTTGGTCAGCTTTAGCTGACCGTTGCTTTGTTTGCCACCGTGCGGTGGAATGTTGCTTGCAGGTGCTGCGGAGCCAAGTACCAAATAGCGGGCTGAAGCTGAAAGAATTGGTTTCAAGATAATCTAAACACCTAGAGGGGGGGGGGGGGGGTTAATAGGTTCAATTCATTTTTACTCTAAGGCAAAATATTAATTCAGTTAATCAAATAGAATCAAACAGTTCTACAGCTACCACATCACAGAAATCACAATATCACACACAATCATAGATGGAACACAGATTTATAGTGGTTCCCCAAATGATGGGTACATCCACTTCCCCCTTTGCCTATCTAGCAGTATGCTAGATTCGGCCTAACTTCTTCCTTCCTTCTCAGATCCACAGATCTTACAGCTCAGAACCCAGTCAAGGTTCCTACAACTCAGAGTGAGTCCACACTCCTACAACTCAGGCAATTAAGCCCTACCTCAGCCTTCACCAGGCCTACAACTCAGAGAATTAAATCCCCTACCTCAGGCACTCAACACTACCTCAGCCTTTCCAAGGCCTACAACTCAGAGATGTAAATCTCCTACCTCAGTCACTCAGCCCTACCTCAGCTTTTATAAATTAGGCTTACAACTCAGATCAATAATTATCTTACAGAAAAATGATATAAAATAAGTTTTATCTTTCACCCAAGTTGAGAGAGAATGGGTAGAAAGTTTTCTTGATCAGTTCTTGAAGAATCTGATTACACAGAAATCAACCTGTCTTTGGCTTTCTTAAAAGCATCTTGAATCTGAACACAGTAAGGTTGAATTTCTTAAAGTTGATCTTCAATCAGCTTCCTTCTTAAAATACAGAAATTAATCTGAATTCTTATTTGCAGATTAGTTCAGGATCCTCTCTTAAGAGACTAGTTGATGATAGTCTCTTTCTTCACTTGAATTATTGGAGCTCTCTCTCTACAAATTCTTCTGAAGATATTTTGAAATTCTTCACTTAGATCCACTTGAAATCTCTGACTGGATTTTCTTGTGTTTGTTGGATCTTCTATTGTAATTGTGTTTTTTTGTACTTCGTCATTCTCAATTGATAGAATCTGTCTTTATATAGACTTCATCCAAGGTTACTGGCTGATCCGGTTGCTAACCAACTTCTGACAGATCTGACAGTTGCAGTAGACTTGTTGGTTATGGCAGCTGTCAAGTCTCCAGTCACTTCTTGAAACTTTATCTCTGTCAGTAAAGTGTCGAGTCTGAACTTCACATGTGTCGACACAAGTAGACTAATTGTCAACACAATCCTTGGTGGTGTTGACACAGCTCTCATGGTGTCGACACTGCTTCTCGACATAGCTTCTGTAAGAATGTGTCGACACAAGTCCTGTGTGTCGACACAGTCACTTCTTATCTTGACACAATTAACTTAGGAGAAATTCTGGTGTGGGGTGTGTCGACACAAGTGACTCCTGTGTGTCGACACAGTTGATGTTGACTGAACTTTCTGTGTGTCGACACAAGTCCTGTGTGTCGACACAGTTGATGTCGACTGAACTTTCTGTGTGTCGACACAAGTCCTGTGTGTCGACACAATTTTTTCTGGTGTCGACACAGCTTTCCAAGTGTCGACACAATTGACTCCATGCATCGACACAAGTCTTCACAAGTGTCGACACAGCTTCTTCTGGTGTCGACTCATGGACTTAGAACTTTTCCTGCATATTCTTAACCTGCACATATAAACTCAAAACAACATCAAATACACATTGATGAATATCATTGAGCTAAGTGAGGCTTCTCCAAATCTGGTACGCATTTTCCAATGTACCCAACAATCTCCCCCTATTTGGAGAAGTCATAACCCTTAGTCAATGATATACACCATTTATAATAAAAACACATTATGATGTATATAAAAATTACATGACAAGGTAACATATAAACAAAATATGTATAATATGTCATTACAGAATGATGCAAACACAGTGAGCATGAATCATTATTTGTTTAAACTATCAAAAGTTTGTCAACAATTAGTTTACATAGATTTTTAATACCTAAAGATTACATTGTTGTAAAATCTAGTTAATCTATTCTAAGGCTGATCAGGCTCCTTGATGAATATGCCTTTTCCTGGTTTGATCTGAGCCTGCACAGTAGGTTCAGCATCATCAGCAGGTTTCTTTCCTTTCAGATCTTTCCTTTTCTATTCTTCAGCCCTTATCTTTTGCCTTTCAAAATAATGAAAAGACTTTGGAAAATATTTACTGGGTTCTACTACTGTAGCAGGTATTCTCCCAGCCTTGTGATCCCTTCTAAACTGCTGAATAACATCTTGTCTTTGTAGATATTTATTCCACTCAACTTCAGAATATCACTTGTCTCTATCATGCATTTTGTCTTTGACAGCTTGCCAGGCAATGAGTATAATATTTCTGGAGGTTGGACTCCATCTTTCAAAATCAGGCTTCAGTTCAGCCTGCTCTCTACATCTTTTCTTTGAAAGTGGAGCTTCTTGCTCTTTATTCAATGCTGCCTCTGACATTTCTACTTTCTCTATTATAACATTCTTAGAAGCCTCTGGAGGGCTATACATCTAGTGAACCAGGTGTTGAATTTCCACAAAGTTAGAAGGAGGATATATGATTTGAGCTACTTCCTGCTGACCCCCTTCATTTCCTGCAGCTTGAATTCCTGATTCAGCTGTATTGTCATCATCATATAGGGGTCGATATCCCAGAGTTGCTCTAACAGTATTAGTTATCCATTTGGCATGCTCTGAGTAGGCATTGACTATCAACCTCCCCCTTTATGACTTCTCTTTCAATATGATGCCCGAGATCATCTTTTTGGAACCTTATTTGATTAACCAGATAATTTGTTCCCTATGTATAATAAGCTTTAAACTTGAAGCTGAGAGCAGATATAATCTTCTGAGAGGCTTGAAGTGCAGATTGGAAAGTGGCTAAATCCTCTTGAAGTTCTTATCAAACTCTGATTTCTCTTTAGCCCTTGCCTCAGTTCAGTGCAGTTGACATTATTCTTTAATTCTGTAATAATTCATATGTGATTCAATAAGATGTATCATTCATCCTTAGTTGATTTTCTAGGATATAGGCTTGCTTGACCAGTATATCATCAATTTGTGTCCTTGCCTCTTGTTATTGTTTTGCCAAAAAAACTACAGCATTACCTCCTTTATGGAAGTAATCTGTCATCTCCTTTTTATTCTGGTTTACCTCAAATCTAATTGATTTTATATCTTAAGCCAAGGAGAACTGCAATTCTTTATGGATCTCATCCATATACTTCTCCATGACTATTCTTTGTTCGTCTAATTTTACTTGCAAAGATACCAGTAAGGAGCTATAATCATGTGCAGGAACTGGTTGTGGAGCAGTTTGCAATGCCCTTTTATAGCTTTGGCTTCTTCTTCTAAAAACCATCAGCTTTTTCTTCTTTGCTTGAGATTCTGCGTCATCTTCAGAAGCTAAGGTACTTGCTATATCAACTCTTTTCTGAGAACTAGGAGGCAGTTCCTTTTCAGTCATAGTTTGCTCCCCCTTAATTTCAACTTGCTCCCCCTCAGTCCTGGCTTGCTCCCCCTCAGTCCTGACTTGCTCCCCCTCAGTCCTGACTTGCTCCCCCTCAGTCCTGGCTTACTCTATATCAGGGAACAACTCTTCAAGAGTAAACTCTTGTTGAGTTTGGACTGGAGGCACCACTAACTCTGGAGCATCAGTAGCTGTAGATGTATCCTCCATGATAACATCCTGTGCTTGATTGTTGAGTTGAGTGGTCTGGTCAACATCAATCAAGGGCACAGTTAGTGTTTCATCCTCATTATTGAAAATTGTTGATTAACTTCTTGGATTACCTCAAGAATAGTTTTATTAGCCATTTCACTTTCTGAGTGTGTTGGCTCTTCCTCAAGATGGGGCTCCCCTGCATCTGATCATCAAGTCTAATGTCTTGAGCAGGTGATTTCTCAGTATTCTCTAGCCTCTCTTCATCAGCAATGTCTTTTATCAGCACTCTATCCCATCTAAAGATTATCCTTAGATCCAT